>VZSV01000277.1:296288-309312 GCA_013398735.1 Nothocercus julius
GGAGCCTCTTCCAAGGAGGCCCCGCAGCGCCCAGGCCCAAGGGAGCTGGGGGCTCCCCTTGTTAAGAGACACCCCGGCCCTCCCTGCAGCAGCACTCGGGCCTTGAAGCCCACGAGGGCAAAAAGTTGCCCCTCTCCAGGCTGGAAAAAAAACCCTCCTCGTCCAGCGTGATGTGCAACCCGTTCCTGTTTCTGACCGTGTTCTTCACCCCGCCACGCTCTGCCACCGTCTCTACCCTCTGCAGGACACAGGCCCTGAGGCCTCCCCAGAGCCCCTAAGGAGGGGTAAGAAACTGCATTTTGCAAGTGCCCTTGCCTAGGTGGGTGCTCAACAAATATCCAGAGCATGGGTGGGGGGAAAAAAAAAAAGGCAGCAGCAGCCAGCTAGGACTCTGGATACCCAGTGGCAGCTCAACCCTGACCATTCCCATAGCACCCCAGCAATCATCTCCCCAAGCCAACTGGGCTCCTAGGAGGAGATTACTTGGGGTCTCCATCAGTGCTGGCCCCAGCGGATCCAGGACCGCCGAGCGCCTCCCTCGCAGCCTTCGCCTCGAGCTGACACAACAGGCTGCGCAGCGAGCCGGGCAGGCACCCGAGGCACGGGAGGTTCCCTTAGCGGAGCGTGGGGAAATGCCAGAGCCAAGGGGTGCAGAGGGATCCTCCTTCCCTGGAGCCGGCTCAAGCCTGCAGCAGTTATTCCAGTCTCCAGGCAGGCAGAGCCCAGCCCCGGCAGACCCGCCTGGTGCCCAGACCCAAAGGGGACACGTGGGCAAGAGCAGATCGGCCCAGTCACGTCCCTCGCCCAGCCCAAGCGCGTCGCTCTCCTTCAGCGACTCCTACACATCCAAGGAACAGCCGAGCTTTGTTTCTATAGCTCCATAGAGCAGACTGGTGTCCCATGACTGATCCTGGGCCCCAAGGAGCAAGGAAGACAATGGAGCCACTATGCTAACACGGGAAAGGCCATCAGATCTGGAGGCAATGGCTTTAATATTTCTCTTTAAATTCTCATTTGCAGTCTGAATCAGTTTCCTAGGCAGTATTACTTACAGGGATTAGGAGCTGCAGAGGACATTAGTACAACTCCTCTTCTGAGGTTTGAACAGCTTAATGGGCAGGAAGTGCTGGGGATGAGACTGCAGCTTCTGACGCTCTGGCTAGAAGCTCCTCCAAAGCTCCCCATCTTTCCTCTGTGCTCTTTTTCTGTCCTAGAATTGCCTCTCAATTAACGGTACAAAAATAAAGCCGATGTCATCTGTCCCTCCTAAACTGCGTATGCATTATTCATCCACATGCCCTAATTGATTCTCTCATATCCATGAGCACTTCTGCTCTTGGTTACTTTGTTCTTGTGCTTCGGAGCACGATTTATAAGATTTTTGTGCTACTTTTAAAAGGCACTACCAGAGCTTTGCCTTTCATAGCTTTTCTGATCAGGGCTTCAGGCTAAGTCTCCCAGTACCATCAGGCCTCAGCCTTGTATCCAGAGGAAGGTGTCTATCAAGTAAATCTGCACTGACAATCGGTGTCCAGAATGGGACAACCCTTCTGCCTGAACTCAACATGTGACACCTCTTTCAAAACAGCTAATAAATCACTGACCTCATCTCTGGCAAAAGCGCCCTGGGTTCAACGGGCTCATAAATCACAGCCGTTGTTTCTGAAGTACTCTAGTGACAGCATTACAAGAGCTGGTGCACACACCATTCTTGGACCCTTCTAAGCGTGGAAGTTGTACCACGATGGCACAAATCCAGCTTCCTAGAACACTGGGATTCGAGTGTGGCATCACCATCTCGCCTGCTTAACTTCATCTGTGTTGACTCACATGGACTCCATAACAGCAGAGAGACCTCCTTTTCCCCTCACACCTCTGCCCATTTCTACTTGTCTTGTTCCCACACACTCCCACCATGGAAGAAGGAGCTGCAGCCCAGCCATTCCCTCATTTGTGTCAGGGCAGGCACATCCAAACAGCAGAGAGGGAAAACTGGGGATGCTCCCAGGCAGTTTCCCTCTTGAGAGACGGGCTCAACAGAGGGAAGGTGGAAAGGAAAGAGGAAGTCACGAAGAGAAGGGGCTTAAAACAAGCTTTCCACTTTGGGACTTGGTCAAGAAGGTCCTAAGGAACCTCATTTCAGAGCGGGACTAGTTAAAGTTATGGCTGCCCAGTTTCAGGGCCATTTAACCAGCAGCACAACGTTCAGCATGAACTTCACTCCTGCTCAGCCTGCAGCCTTCCCTTTTCTCCACTAGAAGGGGCTAAGAACTAGATACCGTCGAGAAGAGCAACCGATAACTTCTTAACGGGCAAGCCAAAGGTAGCCCTCATCACACAAACCAGCCCCAGTGTTTCCTCTGTGTGTTGCTAGGCTCCAAATCAGAACAACCCAGAAGAGATTTGGTGTCATTAGTGAGCGTGGTCTCGCTGCTTGGAGAACTGGCATTGATTTTATTTTCTTATCCCCCGTGATGAGCTGCTTTAGGGAAAGATTAGAGTATTGAAATGTTGTAATGCCATTACATAACACTGTAGAGCACTGCTCACTTGAAACACTACTCAACCTCAAGCACTGCTTAAGGGAGCCAGTTGCAGCCATCCAGGGAGGGCAGTGGGAAGGTAAAGCAAGACAGAGTCCTGCACAGCCTTTCCTGGAGGAAGGCTGGAGGGCTGACAACTTCAGGCAAGGAAAAAGAAGAGCAAGGAACATATACAGTAACTGGAGAGAGCAAAGGTGAAAGATGAAGCAGCACCCAAGAGGAGGAAAAAAAAAAAAAAAAAAAAAAAAAACAAAAACACACTAAAGCAATGAGTTCAAGAGTCAATACAATGGAGCATCTTATTAGAAAGTATCACACAGCCACCCCCAGCAAACTATACAGCAGAATATTTGCCTAAAGCAGAGCTTGCCCTGCTGGCCCACCTACTACAACCATCAGCTCTCTGAAGCTCTAACACTTGGACAAGGGCTGCTAGGCCAGTGCTCAAGAAACTGAAAGAGTCCTGCAATGGTCAGAGCTCCTCCAGAGGCAAAGCCAAGCCCAGCTCCAGCACACAGAGCTGCACCATTGCACTACCTGTAAAAGACCAGCAGCAAAACAACAAGAAAAAGGAAAAATAACACAGCTTTCTTCTCGCTCTGCTTAACCAGGGCCACCTCCAGTAGGACAATTCAATACCAGGCAGTACACAACCAGAGACTTATACCAAGGCACTACCCAGTTTTTAGCTGCCTCTGAACTTAGACAAAGAAACTGAACATCTTCACTCTCTTCCCTCACCCTCAACTCTCCTTTTAAGCCCTCTTTCTGAGCCAGCTGGTTCTAGCAGGTGCAGCCAGGTGAGTCAAATTACTCCCTCCTGGCCTCTGCAAAATGCATTAACCTTGTGGACGTTTCTACTTACCCAGAACAAGAGGGGGTCATCGGGCAGAAAGTCACTTCCCCACCCTTCTTGGTGGCAAGAAAACCCCATGGCTGGTCCAGATTTCCCAGCTCTCTGCAGTTTGGAAGCTGCACAGAGAAGGCACTAAGGTTCCTGCAGACCCAGGCAAGCTCCCAGCTTGCCCATATTTGAGGCACAACCCAATTTTTGCCACTCTGAAGAGCGAGGCAGCCTCCTTCTGCCAAGGGAGGATCGGGGCCGCGGAGCTGGGGCAGGCTCATGTTTGCTCTGCTTTCACTGACAGACAGCACCAGCTGTTTTGGCACTAGCTATGGAGCAGGGAAGATGCCCTGATCCATGAGGTGAATGTGTTTCCAGCATCGCTTCTCTGCCAAGGCTTCCTTTCTAGTAACCTGTCTCCTGAGGAATTAGTTTTGGTGTCGTGCCTTGCCAGGGGATCTTCCCCTCCATGATAACACTGTCCCCAACTTGGGCTGCAGATGACAGGGCACTGATGGACTTTAACGGTCCTAACTAGCTCCACCTGGGCCTTTGTCTACCCCCACCCTCCACTCATTGGCCCAGGAGACCATTTAAGCTCAGCCTTGGACCTTCAATACCTGCTTGAGCTATGTTAAAGTTATGCTTTACCTTGCTTAGTCTTGGTGCCTGTGGATCTCACCTTCCACCTTTGGATGGACTTCCCAGCTTAACCTCAGGCTTGGCTGCTCTGAACCTGCCTGGTAACTGCTGTGCTGTGTCTTGTTTGGGGTGCTGGAGGGTCACCAGAGCTGGCCATGACCTGCAGGTTGACTTCCCAGCTTGACCTCAGGTTTTAGAAGCAGTAACTGTAGCTACCTTGGGGCAAAAGCAACTGCTGGGAGTGGTGGTGGCTCCCTGCCCAGCAATCTGCAGGGGCCTTGCAAGCCAGGCTGACCTTTTCTGTGGGTGCAGCAGCAGGAGGAGAAAAGGCAAAAATACTGCCCAAAAGCTGGTTCAGTCCTATCTGCCACCAGCATAATTGGTTCCTCAGACCCTGCCACCACTGTTTTGAGTAATCTCCTTCCAGTCCCTGCTCTTCCATCTGCAGTGGTGAAGACCGTGTGGCTCTACTACAACTGTGGGCTGATTGTGAGGGATGCTGATAGATAGGGAACTTAGAGACCAGCCAGGGACCACCAGGATTGGGTTTTGTTCACTTGACAGCTACACTTTGATCACATCTGGAGACTTATTCTCAGAGATGAGGATGGTAGAAGGAGTTTGTTGGGGACAGGAAGAGACATGTGCAAGCAAATGACTAGTAATAAAAGGCTTTTTCAGTTTTTTTGGGCACAGATGCAACAGGCAGAGGGATTTAGTGGATTATCAAGGTTCGGATAGAGATCTTAGTCCACTTGTCACATTAATGCTGGTAAGACCTACATTTGTTCCTTCATTCTGTAGACTCAACAAGGGTTTACTGCAGCCATAAAACAAGATAGCCAGCTTTTCTCTTTGCTAATTTTGTACACTCTTTCTTTGGGAGCTAATCTTTTGTTCATTAGATCACCTGTGCTCATGGGAAACCCTTTGATTTAAGGCATCTGTGTGGAGGAATTAGTGTTGATTTCACATTTTTGCTTATTATCACATAATGCTTCCTTCTTGGAAGGGTAATACACCACGTGAGACCAACTGTGTTCACACACACAACTGCTTGCCCTGGAAGGCTGAGCATCACTGAGGGCTGCTCCTTCTCCAACACACCTTGTGCCCAGAGTAACAACCTCCGTAGAGTCCTGCAACCATCTAGCACGCTGAGCCTGCTGTTTTGGTGGGGTCCCTCCTAGCCCTCTGTGCACAGCAATTAGCACTTCATGAAGCTCCACTGATGTAAGCCATAACATCTCATGATTTGCGCCTATATTTTGTGTTTCTGCTCTGAAATGTTTCCCTGTTTCTTAGCAGTGGCTATTTATTCCTTGTCATGCCCAGATGTCTTTCTGAAGCCTTGGTAGAGTTGGGGATGGAATTAGTCATGCTAATGGCAAACAGCAGTGTGACTTAAATTCACAATTCATCATGCTCTGCCCTCCCTGCATGTCCTATCTTTGGGAAAAAAAAAAAAAAAAAAGTCTTCACAGCCCAGCTATTCCTGCTTTCTCAATGTGGAAATATTGCCATAATTCAATGCTCTTTGCGGTCTGTGTGACCTAGTGCAGTGGGTGGCATTTGAATTTGGGGATAATCTAAGATCATTGTAGTCTGCTTCTCCCCCACAGTAGGTGATCTCATTTCAAAAACAACCACAAAACAGCATCCACTTAAACCAAATTAGTGTCTCTTCCTTCCCTTGACTCCTCCAGCTTCACAGTTGCTTCTCAGGTTTAGGATCTTAAGGAAGCATCTACACTAATCAGCATGTGGTTTCAGTCATGCAAGATCCAATTCTAGGTTGCTTTTTGGAAAAATAATTTTGGTTGTGAATGTATTTCAGCAGGAATAGTTTGGAAGACTATCAAGGAGGTAATCTGGAGGCTGCTTGTGTCCATGGGAGCCTGCTTTGACCTGCTTATGAGTTGCAGTTCTTTGGGAACATAGTTCCTGCTACTTCAAGCAGGGTGTCATGATATATAAAATGAGAAGTAATGCTACAATCTTATGCAATTTTTCACATAAAATTTGGAGTTTGACTCCCCTCTTTCCTTTTGCTAAGCATTGCGATGGGGAAAAGGAAGAAGAGGAGTGTAAACATATGGATCTGCCGAAGTTCCCCAGTGTAGATGAACTTTTTATACTTCACAGGGGAGCAGAAAAGCTTCTTGTTCTATTTAGAGGCTACAAAATCAGTCTTACCCCTTCTCCCCTGCTTTTTTGATGGCTTTGGCAAATAGGCTTGACCTCTTGAAGAGCCTTAAGCAGAGTCCTAGATACCAACTTTGCCTAAACCTTAGAACAACTTGAAAGAAAACAAAACACTGCTGTGGTTTGCTAAAGCTCCCTCCAAATAGTCCTGAGGTGCTGTAGCTTCTCCAGCAGGGTCAAAGTTTGATCCTATACCAAGAAAGGCTGCAAGGAAACTTATAACCTCTGTGACAGCTATCTCCTGTAGCAATCCTGTTGCTAAAGGGGACTTAATTGCTTTATTTGGGCAGTTGCTACCCCTGAGAACCCCACCTATGTCCTTGATATTATTATTTACATCCTTTATTAATCACAGGCCATGTTTCAAAAGAGCCCTGCTGAGGCACAAGGGGTAAAGCGAGCCCATGGCATTGCTGCCCTGTCCTCCCCCACAATGTATCTGCCCTTAGCAGCTTTGCTGAAAGCCTGTGTGTCTTCATCCTCACCCAGCACAGGTCTGTGCTAATGTGTTTTGGAAGCTGCAGGACCAATGTTCAGTATGGGACATCTGAGATGTTTTGTGTGGGGGAGAACAGTGCTTGGATCCTTCCCTTTCTCCAGTTTCTGGCAGAGGAAAGTGTCTGAGATTCCACCTCAGTGCCCTATGTGGTGATCACCATGGTGGCCATCTCCAGCTCATGCTTGTTCTCCATGCTGCTTCCTCACTCCCTCCCGCTCCTCTTCCTCATCTGGCTGAGGAGATGGGAATGAAGAGCAAATCCAGCTCTGTGTTGCGATGCGGCTTCTATCACTTCGCTGTCTGCGCCCTCGTCTAGACCACACATCGAACGATTTTGCAAAGAATTAATTTACTGAAGTAAATTGGCATGAGGAGGGGGGAGGTATTAGTAGCAGTTTATTTCCAGGCATCTAAAATTACTATACCAAAAAAAAAAGAAGTTTTTTAAAAAAGGGCAAATTAATGAGCCAGCTGTCCATGCTGCAGCCAAGCTGCGCGCCCCCATCGTGGGCAAACGGCTGAGCCTGGAAACACTGCATAGCAACCAGAGTTATGTGAAGTATTAGGAGAAAATTAAAGACAAACCACAAAAGAAGAGCCAGCAGAAGCCACAGAATGACTGGAAGTGCAATCAGAGAGGCTGGGAAACCCTCAGCCAAATGAGGGGAGCCGAGGTTACCCAGGCGAGCTGGCCCGTACCTGCCTACAGCTTCCATGGCCACGGCCACCCCACTGTGCTGGGACACGGAGCTGATGGCTGTGGCAGACACAGACAGCTCCCTTCACTCCTTTGTGGGACTCTCAGCCCCACAGGGCTGAGAAGGAGTGGGCAAAGAATATTTTTCTCCTGTTAATGGGCTCCCACAAGAGCACCAGAAGGCATCGCACCTGAATGGGGATGCTGGGACCTCCGCTCCGCGACCACCTCCTTCCAAGGTGCTTCAAGGCTACTGGGAGCTCTGTGCAAAACCTCTCGGAGTTTGCAGCAGAAGTGCAAAGCTCTTTCAGGCTGGAGATGGCTCCGCAGCATACACCAACTTGTTTTTCTTAGTCATCTCTCATTTTCTTAGTCATATTTCACTAGTCCACACCCTGCGCTGAAAATTGCTTGCGTACAGCCTGGGTGCAGAGCAGATCTCCTGTCTGCAGCATAGGGAAGAAGTTACCAAATTCATGGGAGAGGTTCATGACACAAGTGCTCCCAGCAATTTCCCACCATCGTGATCTGTAATGGGAACAAAGAAGCCCTGAGCACCATTTGCAGAGCTGGATGTGGCCACCAAGGCAGAAGTATGGGGTGAAATCCAGGAGTCTTTCCAGAAAACCTTGCTGGGACACACAGCGCTACAGCAGACCCTGTAACACGAGAGAGAAGGGAACTGTCACCCTTTAGCTCATCCTCCCTCTAGCAAAACTCTTCTGCCAGCTTCAAATCCCTCCTGAGGATTATTCCTAACCGAGAAAATTTCCACCACTGTTTCCCAGGAAGGGACACCTGAGACGTGGCCGTAGCATGGGGTGTCCCCAGGGTGGTGCTTTCCCCTTCACACACAGGTGAAGGGCTACAGCTCCACTGACTACAGGATCCACACATTAGCAAAAGCCTCAGTGAAGGCTCAGCCAGGAAGGATGAGGAAAGCTTATCCAGGAGAGAAACACAACATTGGCACAAGCAGCAAAACCTTTTGGAGAAAAGCAGAGCCCAGAGAGTGTCTGCAGGCAGCCAGATAACTTTGTGAACATGCCTGGCTGCAGGAATGGTAAATTCTTCCTTCTCTCCCATTTTTGTATAGCTCTTATCTTAGGTAAGAAGCTAATGAAGGGCAGCAAGATGTTGATCAGCTCCAAGGGAGGAGGGAATTAGCTCAGAAAAGCTGGAGCTACAAGACCCAGGACCTCCTTTACTAGGAGAGGCTGCCTTTTGCAGAAGGAACACCCAGGGCGTTGCACGGTTCCATCCGTACACGTTGCTCCAGCGCTGCTGCAACACCAACCCTGGATATCCCTCTCTTGGGCTTCAGGTAACCACAGCTGGTTTGCAAAACTTCCCTTTGCCAGCAAGCCACAGCAGGCAATGCCCTTCCCTCCAGAAATCCCTTGGGGTTCCTCTCTGCTTGGATTCATCCACCTGCTTCTGCTCCCATTGCTTGTGGGCAGCTCTCTCTAGAACATCATGTTATTTAGCAGCAATGAGCAGAGGGTTCAGGCAGCTCCAGGGACCCCTCAGGCAGGTAGCGTGGCCTGATGTACCTGTCTGTGCTGAAGCTGCCTGGGAATGGTCTGGGCAGCACCCACGGAGACGCTGCTGCAACAGCGATTTGAAACATCTACAGTGAAATCCCGCCTTTATTTTGCCAGCTGCTGGTGTGATAAAAACATTCATGGGAGAGGGAAACTTAGGGCAAACGCTTGGGTGAACTCCAGCACAAGTCAGTGCAACCTGCCTCTTTGCAGCTTTAAAATACCTCACTTTTAACTGGAGATTTTTCACCTGCTGAAAGCTGTTGAATTTTGCTGGCCATTAGGGCAGCTTCACTGCTGCTTTCTAGATGTGGCCGAAATTAAGTGTGAGCAAAGTGATCTGTGCTCAGTCTTTGCAAGGGTGCAGGTCCAACCGTCTTGTGCACACAAGGCTGATGGGAGCTGGCAGCCCAGAGAGCTTTAAAAGCTGGAAACATCATCACTATAAAGCTAAAGATTTTAGCTGGAGAACCTACATGTGGAAAAAAAAAATCATGTATTTATTACTAAGACCCTTGAGGGAACCCCTTGGTGATACAGCCACTCATGAATCAAAAATTAACTTGTTTACACACATCCATGGCACCTGGAATCACTGTGGCCCATCTTCATTAACTTTCTTACTGCCTTCCCATGGATCACAACTGTCACATACTTGACCCATTTAATTCCTGTAGAGAGAAGTCACCAAGAAAAGAGGACGGATATATAACCTGCTCTGGATTTAAGGCCTGATAATCTCTCTCAAGAAGAGAGCAAAAATAATTTCCTTCATCTTAAAAGGATAGTTGTCTTAAAACCCAACTTTCTCCTGACTTTGTTTAGTCTTTGTTTTTTTAAAAGCTGCTGCTGTTACAAGTAACCCCGACGGTGCTTGTGGCTGGAAAACATTCGTAGAAATTTGTTTATACCCCCAGTGTGCTGCTTGCAGGCATTTCACAGCATGCTGCATGCAGTCTTCTCTTGTTTTCTCCCATACGAAGAGCTTTCTTTGCTATTTGGAGAGCTGTTTTATATGGTAACAGAAGAAATAAGAAAAAGAAAACTCTTGTTAAATGGCAAAAACTCAGAAGGCATGAACTTTTAACTCATTTTTAGTTACAGAAGCTCATTTGGTGAGAAGACCACATGTGTGATTGCCTTAATACCTCCTTTGCACTCACTATGGCCTGCGTGCCTGGTGTTTCCCAACTGGAATCCACTGGAAAGCGAGAGGTTTGAGCCTGTCCGTGGAGCCCTGCTTCCCGCAACATAGCGACCAAGCAGTGTGTGTGGTGTTTAAAATTCCTGTTGACTTTCTGCTTGCCAACGCAGATGTGCTGTTGTTCAGCTGCTCGGCTAGGCAGAGTTATGTGTTGCTGGCATCAGCCTGAGCGGAGGCTTTTGGCACTGCCATATGTTTGGGAGAAATCTGTTTGCCTGCTCGCTGCCTCCTTGTTAATACCCGAGCTGATGAACTACATTCTTTTGCATTTCTATGTTCCTAGATATAGATCTGGCTTCTCTCTCCAGTCTGGCCTAAATTCTCAGCCAAACGGTGGCTCAGGGGGGAGCTCTGTGAGAGCTCGGAGAGCCTGAGGGTCGCTGCCTGCCTGGCGTCAAGCCCTGCAGACCCTGTGGCTCTCCAGGAGGGTTAGTGCAGCTGGCCATGACACGGTCCTCTGTTTTCAAGTGCCAACTGCTTCTACTGACCTACAGTTGCTGAAAAAATCACAGTGGTAGCTGGGTTTCTGCCAAAACACAGATGTGTCCTTAGTCCCTCCACATAAGTATTTTGGCTGATTTTATCTTTTGCTGCTGTTGTCCCTGGCTCTGCCTCCATCTGGGAAGTGCAAAGTGTGACCTGTTGCAAGGAACTTCTCCCTGTGATTTGCTCTGCCTCCTTGCAGAGGATCACGCAGGTGCTCTTCCTCTCCTGGCTTCACCTGCTGCTCCTCTGCGAGACAGCAAAGGAGACCTGGCAGAATGGCATCGAGTGCTTGATCTTGGCCTGTGCTTTTACCTTGTATTTCTCCAGACAGCTCTCAGGTGGTTTTCATAGAGTCATGGAATCATTATGGTTGGAAAAGACCATCAAGATCATCAAGTCCTACCGTAAGCCCCTCAACACCATGCCTGCTAAGCCATGTCTCTAAGCACCTTATCTACACATTTCTTGAACACTGCCAGGGATGGTGACCCCACCACTTCCCTGGGCAGCCTGTGCCAATGCTTGACTACTTTTCCGTGTAGAAGTTTTGCTCGCTGTGTGCAGGCACAGGGCTCTTTCCAGGCTCATCAGCCCTGGATGATTCCTTGCTTTGCCGGACTTTAGGCCGCTTGGCTCTCTTTGATCTCCTCCGGAGGAGGATGCCAACGGGGTGTGATGATCTTGGTGTGCCACCTAGTGACTGGACAATTCTCCTGTCGCACACAGTCTATCCTGGGCACACAGTGGGTGCATGGATTTTGGACCCATTTGCCCATGTTGGCAGGACTGCAGGTGGCAATGTCCACTCACGCTCCCTGTTGTCCAACTCTGGGCACTGGGGTGCATAATCTCCCCTGCTTCCTCCTGCTTGCTGGGGAACCGGCCTTCATTGGGATTCCTGCTGGTTTGTGCCATGCCCCGAGGCCTGGGAGCTGTGGGGAAACACCCAGCAGGTCACCTGCATTTGAGCGAGGTGGATTCAAACCCTCCGCAGCGCTCGGGTCCTGGCATTGCACTCTTCAAGTGCCGAGAAGGGACTGAACCCCATTGATGCGTTTTTGTTGCTTGATTATCACTTATTACTCACCTGCCATGAGTCACGCATCAGAACAGTGCAGCAGAGTCTGGTGGTTGCTACCTGGGTGCTTACTGCTTAAGCTACCCGTAAGAGAACCACAATTGCAAGTCAAAACATGGTAAGGAGCAAACTGACTCCGCCAAGCAGATACAGCCAACTGATGCAGGGTCCTTCCTGCACTTCCCTTCTTAGTTGTACTTGAGGTGACCTCTGGGGACAGAGCTTGAGTCTTCCCAGCTTCTCTTATCAGAGCTGCTCTGCCCTGGATTCCACTATTAATTCTCCTTAAGTCTAGAAGAAGCTTATTAGAGCTCGGTGAAGTGGGTTTATCTTCTCCCTGAGAAGTGCTGGTCTTACTGAGGTATTTACTGCGAGCTGATCTGGAGTGTAACAGCAGTGGGGAGAAAAGGCACCATGGTTATTTTGCTGGAAGGGAGTTCACACTTGGATCTGTGACTGTCCGTTGACTCTCCTAGGTGAGTATGTCGTCTGTTTGGCTGGAGAACCCCTGCAGACAAACACGCAGCAATAGCTGTCACCTCCTTGCACGTGACTGGCTCTCTCTGACACCTCTCAGCCACCAGCACAGGAGGCTGGATCCCAACCTTCTCTTAGCAGTGACTCCATCTCTAGCCCAACGCAGCTGTTGCAGGAGCTGGAAACGCCCAACCTGTAGCCTTTCGGGCTTAGGTGAACGTTGCCTTCTCCGGTGCCCCCAGGAAAGCTCCGTGCAGCCGCCCTGCAGCGTGGGCAGCTGTGGGCGCAGCTGCTGCAGTGACACTGCCGGCGTCTGCCACGGCTCTGATCCTGCCACCAGCAGTGCTGGTGTGCGAGAGAAGCAGGAGCTTCCTCCTCGTGCTCCTCCTCAGAGATGGGAACCTTGCTGCGAGTGCATAGATCATCTCCCCAGGTAACTTAATATGCCGGGGCGAGGGAAAGTGCAGTTACCTGTTACCCTTGTAAAAGCACAAAGGGCTTTGGCCCAGGCAGGGCTGCTCGCAGGAGGGGAAAGGTGCCGGGCTTGGCATGCAGAAAGCAAACGCGGACAGGGCTTTGCAGCACTGAGGGGTTTCTCTGCACATATGCTGAACACACACATATTCCTAATGATGATTATGGGAAAAGACCCGGAAGAGGGCAAGGCCCCCAGAGCTTGGAGGAAGGACCAGGACGGGAACATGGTGGCGCCTCAAAGCGGGCCCCCACAGCGGGAAACTACAACTCCCAGGCTCCTCCGCGGCGGCGCCAGGCGCATGCGCGGCGGCGGCTGCCGGCCTTACCT
>VZSV01000277.1:311562-353628 GCA_013398735.1 Nothocercus julius
AATTTAAATACAAGAGGAGAGAGCTGCACCCTGTTGAGGTAATTCCTGGAAACAGCTCGAGATCGAATGTGTTCCCCAGCCCGTCCAAGGGGAACAGTGAGATCCAGAGTGGTCCTAGGCCTCTGGTGCCACAGGTTAGGTGCCTTTCTGGTGTTCAAAGTTTAGTTCACAGAGATATTTGCTTACCTGTTGTGGTTCCTGCTGGAGCATGCTTTCTTATTTGCTAGGTACCTGGAGAAATGAAGAGCTTCTTGGGGAATAAACTATTCCTCAGATTCCAGAGCAGCCTGCACAGGCCTTACACAAGCTTTGGGGATCGCATTCTTTTGAGAAGCACGTTTCTTATCTCTTGGCTATAGAAGGAAGCTGGAGAAGGCTGAAGTGCTTCAATGCAGTTGCCAGTGCAGCATTTCCAAGGCCCATAGTAATTTGTCTCAATGTTGTTTATCAGAAATGTTTAAAAGCTCACAAATGCTGTTGGTGAGTGTTATTGAGGTAATAAAGAAGGAAATGAACCTTTCTGAGCTTGGAATAATTTTCTTTTCCAAAGGGAGGTGTGTGTGCGTGAACATTCCTGATATTTTATGTTGCCTGCATTCAGGCAGTGATTTCCCCCCGCCCCCCGCAAATGATTTATGCCTTTGCATCAAATCTCCCGGTCTAGTTTTGTGATGAATGAATAATGAATGCTCTAAATAAATGACAAGTAATTATCATTATCTTTTTTTTGTTTTATTTTTTTTAAATCATCATCTTTTTCTGCATGGTTATGCAGTTTTTCTGTTAGCAAATGCTCATTTTATATCGTAATTATTAAAATGGTGTTCTTCAAATGGGGTGTGTTGTAGCTGTAGGTTTATTTGTTTTCCGTAGTCCTTGGGCTGATGACTTACATGCAGTATCTACCAGTTTCATCCTCAGATCCTGTCTTGCCTTTAGCTAATCCATGGCTGTACTTGCATTACAGAGCTAGGGTGAATATTGACCATGTTATGGGGAATTATTTACTGGATGTTTCTGTGCATTTTTGGATGTGAAGAGTTTTTATTATTATTTTGTCTTCTTGCTTTGATTTCTTCACTTCCTGCCTTCCTGTTTCTCCATACGAGACCTACTTTTACCTTAGGATTGGGTGTTGCTTCCTCCAGATTTGCTCAGTGTCTTTTAATAAAGTAACATCTCGTCCAGCAATCCCAGCCTGTCAGGCTAGAGACTAGGGGCATGGTGGTATTTTGAGACAGATTATGTTGTAGTTTGATTTGTTAATATTTCTAGCGGACTTTTATCAGATTGGAGGGGAGGGGAAAAGAATGTCATCTGTGTAATTTAGAGGCTTAAATACCACCTAAGGGAGAGCTCCCTTTGTTAAATGGTACCTTAACAACACACTTATTACTGCAAGGGGAATCCACATTTGAAGATGGGGAAATAAATCTCCTGTCAGCTCCTGGCTGGAGCAACTAAAAACTCATAAACCTGCTGCAATAGCCTCAGTGCTCTCTGCTGGGCTAACTGAGCCAGTGCCTGTTCATGTAAACCTTGAACAGGGGGGGAGACTGAGACCCTCTTCCTTCCCTGGCCTCTTGTAACTTTCACTGCTGTCTGGGAGGTGTTAAACTGGCATCGTGGCAGTGATCACAGTCTTGCTGCCCTGGCTTTGGTTTCGTGAGCAAGTCTAGGAGCAGTAGCTGCTGGGACCAACTCTGGTCAGTTTGTGCCCAGGGATTCCGAATTCAGGTAGAATTCTAAGTGGCTTGGGTTCTGAAAACACTCGTAACTAGGGTTACTGCCTGTGGTGACCAAGGTTGTCAGACAGCAGTTAAGAGTGGTGTACAAAGTACGCACATGTTCGTCTTGGAGATCCAGAAATTTTCTGGGTTTGAGGTGAAATTCAGCAGTGTTTTGTTGCTTGGTTTTTGCTCTTGTTCTTTTATGCTGGATATTTTACTTGCCTCTTCCAAGTGGCTTTTAATCTTTGATTTGGATGATTTGAATGAATCCATCACAACTTTGTGGGACTTAGTACTAATCTTCTTGCTCTTTTTTTGCTTGTTTATTGCATCTGCTGCAGGCTAAGCCATGACTTCAGGATCTGGGCATGTGGACTCCAAAGCTGAGCTCACTACTTTGCTTGAGCAATGGGAGAAGGAACATGGCAGTGGGCAAGACATGGTCCCCATTCTCACCAGGTAAGTTCCAGCAAATAAATTCTGATGTTGCCTGAGAGCTGCTTTTGCTGTGTTTCTTGCTTAAGGCTTTTAAATATCTGATTAGCTGTTGGTAATTTGTATTCTTTGGTCTGAAAGGTGTGTGGTGAGTGTAGTATTTAGATACATATAATTTCGGTATGAACTTTATATTGCAAAGCTCTTAGGCAGATGGTCTCAAACATGAACTTAATAATCTGAAATAGCAGAAGTCAGGGAGAAGTTGAACAATGTTTTACAAGCTTCAGGTGAGGACATCAAGCTTAAGAAAGCAAGCTATGAAAATGGTGTTTCACCAGAGTGGTAATGTAGGAGTTCTTGTTAATAACACTGGTTAGATTGTGTGAAAGGATGAGAGAGAGTCAATAGGATGAGTTTAGGGGATCATATAGAGGATTTTATTGAAGCTTACTGGATGTGCCTAAATGGAGCTGTTAAAATTCTCATTTTCAATGATGGACAGACATAGTCATGTGTTGTATTTGTGAGGAAAATATCCCCTAGGCCAGTAAGTAACTTCCTAGGAGATTTGCAGCTGGTGGTGGCGGCATTATTGATAACACATCCTCTACTACAGGAAGAACAGTTGGAATATCAGTTATGTTTGTGGTTTTTTGAGGAAAGCCTCTCTTGTGTTAACTGATAATATTCTTATTTTTATGGGAATTTTGTGTTAATTTCACAGAAAATCCACCCAATTCCTCCTCCGACTTCAGGGCAGGCCACAGGAGGAAGGATTTAAAATGTTTGTTGGTACACTAGGAACAACCCAAGTTTCTGTAAGGCAGTTCTCTATGTTGTTGCATGAGGCACCTCAGTGCTCAGTTCCTGAACTGGCCCTGGATGGGAACAGCACAAGACAAGCAGAGCTTCTTTGCACAGGTCTGTGCCATGTCTCACCTAGTTGATAACAATTTTTGCTGTTTTTACCACTCTTTCAAAAAAAAGAGGGAGATAAGCAGCAAAAATACCAATCCTAATCCCTTAAAAATGAGCAGGTTGCCTCAAAAACACGAGGCATGTTTATTGTATCTTTGTGCATTTGTTGTCTGATTTGTGCCTTGGAAGAATCATATGTGCTGCTTGCAGCCTTTTTATTGCAGTCATGACTGCCAGAAATTTACTGGTCTAAGAAATGTAAAGATATCTGAATTTAAAATTAAAGATGTATTTTCTTGTGTGTAGCATTCTGGCGCTTGTAGCATTCTAGCATTTACATCCTTTCAGGTGTCAGTGCAAGTTTAGAGTACGGGATTTCAGAAACGGTTTAAATAGGTTTAAAAGAATCCCCTGGAAGAGATGCTGTGAGGATGCAGTGACTCTGGCTGTTGGTGGCTGATGTGATGGGTTAGAGTGGTGCTATTGCACATTTTGGGCTTGAGACAGAGGAAGCTGTGCTCACACTTGTTGGGGAGGACCATTTTTCTACTTCCTTCTGCCCTCTGGGCTAAGCGAGAGAACTTCCCTGTGCGGAGGGAAGTCCATTAAAGGTGATATGTGAGTGTGCAGTAGTGAGTGCTTCAGCAGTAATAGCACAGTAGCAACCACCTGGGAACTTATAGGCCACAGGTGAATTGTCAGGTCCAAAGAAATTCCTTTTCTGGATTGATTATCTTCGTTTTCTGAACTCTCAGAAGATATCAATAAGAAAAGGTATCAGTAAGAAAAACAGTATCAGCAAATGACAAATACATAATATTATCTGCTTTTTTTTCTGGGAAAAATATAGATTGAAATGATCCTTCCAGAGCATTAGTTCATAGTCTAAGTGCAACTTGTGTTGAAACATACTGGCAAATCCTGGGAGCCATGTCCTTCGTGAGGTCTGGAGAGCCAATATTTGGACTGCCTTAAGTTACACTATGTACACTGGTGGGGATGTAGTGAAGTTGAGAGATGCTTGTGTGTAGCTCCCTGCCCCTTCTTTCTTCACCCCCAAGGTGAGATCAGTTTGTAGGAAGTGAAACTCTCTTTGCCTTTACTTTGCTCTTACTTTGCCTTTGCAGGTCATTTTCAAAAAGGTAAAGAGAGGGGCAAGAAATAAGACAAGAGAGAAAGACCACCACCTCCAGCCACATAAAACTTAGGTTTTCACATGTATGCAAAATCTGAATGACTAACGAACTGACATAACACTAAGGAAGTGGCAAAACCTGAATAAATATTAACTACTTCTGTGACTTTTTTTTTTTTTTTTTTTGTTAAGGCCCTTTCAACAGAGCATGTGACTGTTATGAAAACAGATTGAGCTTTCTTAGTCCTTCTGTTCTCCTCTCCCTTTGAGGAACTGATGGACAATCTAGGACAATCCAAGACACTTTTCAAACAAAAAGGGCTGCAAAGACTTAACATTTGAACTGTCGAGGGGGAAAGGAGATAATATTTTTGGTTGTGGGCCTGGTAAGAATCTTTTTAAAGCTGCCTTTGTATGCTTTAATGAAGAAAAGGGTAATATAAAAAGAAGTTGGATCTCTCCTCCCATTTTGAATATCAGTTTTAAAAAGGCAGTGGTGTTTTTTTCTTTCTTTTTTAGTGTTGGTTAAATGATTGTGCCTACTTGTCTGAAAAAAAAAAAAAAAAAACCCACAATCAGCAATTCACGTGCCTGTCTCATCTAGGCTGAGCTGATGTCGTTGTCCCTGGGGGCAGTCGGCAGCTCCAGACTGGCATGTTTGGCTGCCTACCGAACGAGGCTGCAGTGAGGAGCATGTTTCGCTTGCTCTCCGTGCTGCTTGTCGGGCCTTCCTGGCAAGCTTCCAAAATGCCGATTAGTGCCTCCAAAGACCTGATAACTCTGTGGTTCAACTTCTCAACTCCCCGTTTGTCCCAGCTGGCTGTTGGCAGGCACCCCTCAAGCTATTACTTTCTATGGAGGGAAAAAATATGAGGAGCTGGCAGTGGAGTACTTAAGGAACTGGCTTTTGCCAGAAATCTGTGAGAGCTCAAGCTAAGCCACCTGTTAGCAAGGGGCACAATTTGCATCTCTTCAGCTTCAGGCTTAACTGCAAGTAAATATTAGAACCACACAGGATCAACAGTGTACTGAGAGTTAATTGTCAGATCGGAGAAAAGCACGGAAGTTCCCTCCTCGTCCCAATAAGGTAATTTGCTGTTGCTACAATCCGGGCAGGCCTTACAACATCATCTCTTGGCACGCTGCCAAATCGGTGTCATTCACAAAGGCAAAGCTAAGTACGTTTTTTTGCCTCTAATCGTTCCTGGCAGCACGGGATATTTTCTGGAAAGTAACAGGAATGGAGCAGGAATCAATGGCGTTCTGCAAGGGAAATCTGCAAGTGAAAGACAAATAATTTCCCAGGAATTCCTGCAGCCTTCCCACAGTTTTCCCTGCCCAGTACTTAGTCAATCCACTAGCCCTGGGTTATGCAGACATTGCATTAAGCTGCTGTGCTGACAGTAGGTTCTGCACCCCACTCTAGACTTCAGTAGAAGGGAGGGAATGAGGTTTTATACCAAGGGAATAAGAATGAATTTGGTAATGCTTTTTAATGCCCACTCTCTATTTCACCTCAAACATTATGTATTTCTGCTGGAAAAATTCTTGAAGAGAAACAGTGCTTGTCTATGGGAATATTTATTGTTTGACCTGTTCATTTATTTTAAATAGAAATAATTCATTCCTGCATTGCTTGATCCAAGTGAATCCGGCATAGGATTTCTTGTATCTTCTTAGGCTGTTTCTCAGTTTAGGGGAAGATGTAACTTTAAAAGTGCCTCTGATCTTTTGCTGATACGTTACATGCTGCTCTGTATCTGAAGGTCTGTGAATGGGTAGCCAGCTGAGCTTCTCCTAGTTGCTACAATAGCTGACGTGCTTGGTAAAAAAGATAATTGAGCTGGGATGGACCTAAAGGGATACAAGTAGAACAAAATAAGAAATAAAGAAGTGCGATGTGGGGAGTTTCTTGCAGGACATGTTGTAGAAGGTTACTAGGACTCTCATGTGAGCAAATGAAAGGTATCGGCCCACCTGCATTATATCTCACTAGAGCTTTCTCAAGTGCCAAGAGATTTCTGGCAGGATAAGCTTTGTTTTGGTTCTCTTTAGAACCAAATGAAGTGGGATGGAATTACCTATTTCTGAGGAGGAAAATTTGCTCTATTCACAGCTTCTCCTCTTGGAGTTTTGGCAGGCAGCCTCCTCCTGAGCAGTGCACTTGTGCTGCACTGGGACCTTGATAAAGGCTGAGTGTGTTTGGGGTGGCTTGAAATGAGGTATTAGAGGCAAGTCTCTCCTTTTTCCTTGTTCTGCTCTAGCAGATAGCCTGAAATCCTCTGGTAGCACTAAATACAGTATAAGTGAGAGCTGATGAGCTGTTTTATTAACAAGCTGTGAGGAGCTGCCTCCTAGGGCCAGCCTGAGTGGGGATTCTGCTTATTTTCTGTTCTTTTTTTCCATAGAATGTCTGAGCTGATTGAGAAGGAGACTGAAGAGTACCGCAAAGGAGATCCGGACCCCTTTGATGACCGACATCCAGGTGAGATTTGCTGAAAGTGTTTGGCAGCCCCAGCTCTATTTCAACCGATACCTGATAACTCATATTTAGTAATAAGCAATACCTAGCTTGAACATGTTCTGCTACTTATCAAGTTCTGGTATTGCTTTCAAACCGGGCAATTGTGCTCTGAAGTGTTGATACCTGACAATTTTGAAGTTTATTTTCAACATTTCAAGGCCCTGGATAGACTTTTGAAAGAGCATTTCAGAGGCGGATTTATGAAATATTGGTATGGTTATGTTAAGTTGCAATTAAAGGGAAATACTGGATCTGAGTTGCACAGAGAAGGCAATCTGTCTCAAATTATCTTGAATTGCCTTTTGAGTTTGCAGTTGGGCAAATGTAATGCTTTGGGATTGTTTGCTTTGTTTGGATTTTTTTTTTTTTTTTTTAATTATTTATTTATTTGGAGATGATTTGTTTCCAAATTCCTGGAAACAGCTTGTCTGACATGCTTATCTTCACTGTCCATAGAAATGACAGTTCAACACGCTTGGGCCATTAAGATCTTTTATGCTTTGACTTTTGGGACATTATTTTACGGAGGTAATGCCTCCTAGAAGGAATATTAGCTCAGTTACTAATTTTTACTATTTATCCTGGAATTTTCCTTCTGAGAAAGATTTCCTTCTGATTTGAGGATAGCTGTTCAGTACTAATCTTGAAGTCCTAAGATAGCTAGCTGATTTTTTTCTGTGTTTCTCCTGCAGGTCGAGCAGACCCAGAGTGCATGCTTGGGCACTTGCTAAGGATACTTTTCAAGAATGATGATTTCATGAATGCGGTAGGTTTGCCCTGAGAGGTGCATCTAGCAATCCCTGCCACCTTCTTGTGGTTTCTGTCCACTTTGTGCTTGTTTCATTTTGCTGGTTTTGGGCCTATTTCTTCCATAACAGTTTTCCTCAAATAGAGTTTAAATAGTGACTTGTTTGCCACTGTCGTAATGCCTCAAGGAAGGGGAGGATTTATTAGCTGTTCAGGAGTACTGGAATATTTATAGTAATAACTGAATTAGTTCTTCTCAAAGTTTATCACTCTGAAGAATTTACTGTTCCTCTAATACAAATTTAAAAGCATAATTAACTTTTAGAATGGGAATTACTACCACTAATTCCAGTGTCTAGAGTTTCTGCCCTTAAATACTCAGAAATGCTGGACAAGGGCAGAGGAGCATCGTAATTCTCAGAGGCTTAGGGAAAGGATTAGGACGCAAAAGTCTGGCTTTTCTCTTGCCTTGCTACACTTGTAACATCAGTTTATTGCTACAGCTTTTGTTACCTTCCTCTCCCCACAAATATTGGTGTACATTGTTGAAGGGATTCTGCCAGAATGCTGCTTGAATTGTATTTTTATGCATTTGACTTTACAAATCTGAATAACAGATTTGAAGGAAATTCTGCTTCTCTGAGATGATATTTTAACTTCTGAGGTATTGGAGAATGCAGATTAACACCCTCGTTGCCTGTAGATCCAGGTTTACATGTATCTTTCATTTTGTTATTTTGCTGCTGTGGGATTTCACTGCCCTGGTTTTGCTCAGAGATGATTTTCAAACCAATGCTGTTCCTGATCTTCTCTAGCTAGTGAATGCTTATGTGATGACAAGCAGAGAGCCTCCACTAAACACTGCTGCCTGCCGACTCCTTCTGGATATCATGCCAGGACTGGAAACTGCAGTTGTCTTTCAGGAAAAGGTATTCTTTATACTGAGGCTTGATTCATAAACTTGGGATATTCCATACCCCAACAGTTCCTCCAACAGGAGAAATCGGTAAAGACTGAAGCTCCATCTCTGGCAAACAGTCTATTCAAGCTTTATTCATGTTCTTGTGGTTACTTTAGTGTTAACTTGTTCAGCTCACAAAATCTGGGGTAGTCCATAGCTTCTAGGGTGTAATGGGGACTGATTCATGCAACAGAGGAACTGGAATTTAATATTTTGGGAAATGTTATGCTTTGAATTGGTATTTTACAGACCTGGAGCAGGCCATATAAAATGTTAAGCTTCTCTGTAGTAATCTCAGCCAGTAATTTACAGCTACAGCAGACCAGTACAGTTTTTAGAACTAAACGATCAGCAGGTCATACTTTAAGCGATCTAAAATCCACATATTTTGTGGGGTTTATCTAGAACTGTGACGGGCAACTGAATGAATCTCCTGCATCTTTGCAAGTCTGTGTTTGGAAGGACTCTATAGAGGGGTCGAAAGTGAGGAGAAAGTTCGTTTCACTCCTAAGCCCCAATTTCCTGATCTATAAAATTAAGAGAATCTTAAATTTGGAAATGAGATAATGCTTTCTATAGAAGTCCCAAATGAGTTTCTTTAAAGTTATAAATATGAGGTCTGAGAACATGGCAAGAGGGAAGAATAATATGCTGCCTTTGTGAATGGTTTTTAATTTGAGGTTTTTAACCTGTCCGCAGTTTAAGACTTAGAGATTTTTGATCCATAAAAATTCAAAGAAAAATGATAGTTTGCTGGTTAGGGAAGATTTAAATATAATTTGCATGCAGGAGATTTTAGGACAATTAACCAAGTGTGCTGTTTTAACAGTCTATATTATTCTAGCCATAAAGAGGCCCTCTGGTGGCCAATGTACTTCCCATCTCACTGATTTTTCTTTTTAGTGATTTAAGAACATTTAAATAATAATGTGGATTTGAACATAAATGAGCAGTGCTTTAAAAATCTGTGAGCTGAGAGTTCTTGCAGAAATACATGCCTTCTCATGATTGCTTTTATCTGATCTTTTATCATGCTGTAACTAGAGTAATCGAAAATCATGTGCAAGATTCCTTTTATTCTAATAATATGCTATACACTGCTTCAAGGTCCCATAATGATTTAGGGGGAAAAGAAAAGAAAGCTACAGTCTTGCCCATTGTATTTTAGTTGACCGTCTTGATTTGCACTTATCCAGACTGGTTAAACAAATGCAAGTCAGGCTGTGTTCAAATACTGCCTCATTTGTTACTCCTAAAAGCATTAACTATATTTAATGTGAAGATTTTTGTTTAGTAGCAGTTGATAAACTTCCATGCACTTCTCTCTTTCTGAAACCATTCTGGATTTGTAGTCATGTTGACAATTGTTCTTTGGGTTCATGAGTAATCATTAATGTAAATAGTTCCTCTGGCAACAGCCAGCTGGCTTAAGTGGCTTCTCAATTTGGCCCTAGAAGGCTTTGAAGCTTCTAGTGAACTGCAAGAATCTTAGGCAAATTTGATTCTGCTTGGTCTAAGTTCAACACCAGACCTTTGAAACCTGCTAAATTGCTGACAATTTACATGAGTGAAACTGGCACTTTTTTTTTTTTTTTTTCTGGTGTTGTTTGGTTAACCAGTTTAAACTTGTCTTTTGCCACTTTCTAGGCAGTGAGTTGAATTACCACTCTGGCAGATTTCTGCAGGTGTGCAAGTCTTGATCCTACGTATCTAATGCCTGGGAATAGTTTTATGCAGCTTGTTGTTTTGCTTCCCTATAGTTTAATATCTTCATTCATAACTTAAATCAGCAGGAGACCCAGCCCAGTCATGAGACTGAGACAGGAAGAATCATTGCTAGTAGATGTTTTCATTTGCACCAGGGCGGAAAAATGGAAGTCTAACTAAAGAATTATTCCTCCTTTCCTCCTTCTAGGAAGGCATAGTTGAAAATCTCTTCAAGTGGGCGCGCGAGGCTGATCAGCCCTTGAGGACATACGCAACAGGGCTCCTGGGAGGAGCTATGGAAAACCAAGACATTGCTGCAAATTACAGGGATGAGAACTCGCAACTGGTAATGATTTATTGATGTGCTTTTCTGCTTTAGAGAGAGATATGTATATCTCTTTTTTGTTGTTTTTGAGGAGCTCACATTCATGAATTAATACACAGTCAATTGAAATGACTAGGAAGCAGATAGGGCTGACAAATATGACTCTCTGGATGCTGTACAGCATCAAAACACAGGTGAATTTGTCTAACTCTTGCACAAGTAAAGCCTCTAAGAATGGAAGAGAAGCCTTGAAGTTTTGTAGGACTGCAAACTGAGAGCTACTGCTTCCAAAGGGAGCATTACTCTGTGTTAGACTGGGATGATGGGATTATGGTGCAGATTGGTATTTGCTCCTCTTGACATCGTTATAACTGATCTGCTCTTGATGGCTTTCTTGCCATGTGACTTTCTGACTTCTCAGTCAGAAAGAGAATGCATGCACATAACTTATTTCTAATGAAAGTAGTTATAACAAAAAAAGGTTGGAGTTGTCTTGTTATTTAAGCATTATTTCCCCGGGCCAACTACTGCATCACAGCATGCTTGATATTTTAAGTTAAGGAGATAGTTTACATTAAAAGCAAGAATACGGCAAGTTGCGTGTTCACGCTTGCTTATTTGTATAACAGGTGGCTTTGGTGCTTCGACGACTGCGAGAGTTACAGGTTACTGAAATGACTACAAAACAAGAAAACAAGAGGCCCAGCCCTCGGAAAGTGCCATCGGATCCTCTGCTGGCTCTGGACGAAGAGGCCGTGGATATGGACTATGGGGAGATGGCGGTAGACGGAGAGCAAGAGGAAGTTGCTGGGGATATGGAGATCTCCTTTCATCTTGATTCGAGTCACAAGACCAGTAGCAGAGTAAACTCTGCCACAAAACTAGATGATGGGGGCCTGAGAAAAAGCAAATCAGGGAAGCAGCACGAGAGAGATGGCTTCCGGAAGGCCAAGCAAAAACTGGGCTTCTCTACTTCGGAACCAGAGCGGATGTTTGTTGAACTATCCAACAGCAGCTGGTCAGAAATGTCCCCGTGGGTGATTGGCACTAATTATACACTTTACCCTTTGACTCCTGCCATAGAGCAGAGACTAATTCTTCAGTACCTGACTCCCTTAGGGGAGTACCAAGAGGTGAGCGTTTGAAGGTGGGAGGAAGCAGTCTGTGTTTGAGTTATCCTGGTGAAGCTACAAGTGGTATGATAGGGAAGAGTCTGGAAAACTATTACATCACTTAGAGATCAGTAGGCTTTCCTAAGGTAATGATGATGTCTTTTCAAACTGCTCAAGGTCATAAGGATGCTAGGAATCTAGCAGGTGTGTGGTCTGGTAGCCTGAGCCTGGCACCAGGGGTTTTAATCCTGAGTTCTCTGTTCTTCCAAGTATTGCTTATGTGATACAGCGCAAGTTGCTTTATTTGAAATACAGACATTTTTCCTCGTTATTCTAGAAGAGTTGAGGGATTCCAGCATTAAACTTCTGAGGAATCTGAAACTAAAATCCTGAGTGAAATGGCCTTTCCTGAGTGAAATCAGCAGAAGTTCTGATAAGAACTGGCAGTGCCTGTGTTGGATACATTTGAGGGCTGCTGTAAAGAGTATAGACAAAATAGTAAAGCCCTATCAAATTGATCAAAGAGCATTTCCTTTTATGTTGCCATAAACCTCCTTTTAGCATAGGTTTGCAGACCGCCTGTGTATCTGCTTATGTGTTTTCTTTTTTTCAGCTGAATTTATTTGAATTGCGATGGAGTAAAGCAACACACACAGTTTTGCTTTGTGCTGTACATTTATGTGTGTGTGCGCGTGCACTTGTGTGCCCTGCTTTTGAGAGCCAAAGAAACATTATCCCCTAATACCCTGCGTGCTGACTGGATCCCTTCGTATGCCAGCAATAATAGGATAGAAAAGTAGGAATTAATACTATAAAGCTGTTACACAAAGAATTATGCAAGGGTTTTGGTCTGTTGCCCTGTTGCTGTTTTTTCTGTTTGGTTGTTGGTAGTTGTCTGCACAGGTGGAAAGTGGAAGCTATCACCAGGGTGGGATCTGTGTGGATTTGCCATAGCTGCTAGTGAAGGAGAATCTTAAGATTCGCACGTGGCGGCTGTGCTGTACCTTGCTGCAGTCAGCAGATGCATTACAAGAGGTCTGTTAACCTTTATTGCTTCCTATGGATGGAGCTGGTTACCGCTGACCTCTCATAACAGGTATCTGCTAATAGGGGAGAAACGGGGGTTTGAGAGAGTAAAAAACAAAACAGACCTCAACTTTCCTATGAAATGTTCAGCTCACCTCCTAATTTCATTGTTTCCTAGCTGCTGCCCATCTTTATGCAACTGGGATCAAGAGAGCTGATGATGTACTACATTGATCTGAAGCGAACCAATGATGTGCTGCTCACTTTTGAAGCCCTTAAGGTAAGCTGCTTTAATAAAAAAAAAAAAAAAAAAAAAAAAAAAAAAAAAAAGCTTGCTTTAAACATTGTGAAACATTGAGTGTGTGCCTGCTGCCCGTGGCAAAGGCAAACAGTCACCCCTCCAGGCCTGTATGTCTTGCAGGCTGTCTGAGGACTGGAATTGGCTTTGACACAACTTGAATGCTTTGCGTTTTTGTTTTCTTTAACTCTGGAATATTAAAAAAATGGGGGGAAATAAAAGGATCGTAATTGCAAGATAAGTGCCATTAATTTTTTCTGCCAGCTACCTTTCTGAAAATGGTAAAAATACTTTTCTCTACTAAACGCTTGTGCTTGTCCTGCCCTTAGGTGGCACTCCTAAGTTATTCTGTGGCCTGACATCTCAAGGGACCTTTGTAAGGGATGAGAAGCATAAGCAGCTCCCTCCCTGAAGCTCCAGCATGAAATCAGTGCATGAGGTTTGAAACAAGATTGCTCATATGACACGACCTGTAGTTTATCTCCCCCAAGAAATGAAAACACAAAATAACTCTCCCTCTCTGAACCTGTAATGCAGCAGCATTAGTCTTGTTAGGAAGCAAGAGCTACATTTTGAGTTACAGTTTGCACCAGCTCAGTTCCAAAATCTACAACAGATGAAGGTGATCAGTTGAAGAGAAAGGGTTGTTATGTGTTTCCTTGAGGTGCTACTATTTTCTGCCATCCACCTTCCTGCAGGGGAGAGAAAGTGGACAGCAGTTGGAAGGAATCTAGTCTAACCTGTGTCTGTCTTTCCTTAGCATTTGGCATCGTTGCTGCTGCACAACAAGTTTGCGACGGAGTTTGTTGCTCACGGAGGGGTGCAAAAACTGCTAGAGATCCCACGTCCTTCTATGGCAGCCACGGGAGTCTCCATGTGCTTATATTATTTGTCCTACAATCAAGATGCCATGGAGAGAGTAAGAGACTTGCTTTTAATAGAACTGTAGTGATTCCCATGGTTTTGAGGGACTTTACGCTTCCTACCCACTTTCAAACAGGGAATAAACATCTCTAAGCTAAAAAGCAAATCTATATATGAGACCTTGTATGTGTAGAGTCAATGAGAAGTCTCAGAGAACAGTTACTCCCCTCTAGACTTGGGATGTTTGTACCCTGTGTGTTTGTCTCTGAGAACTCTCATTTTCCATGGACTAACTGATTTCTCTTTTGCAATCTGTTGACCTTCTCACTGATCTTTTGCTTCCTAGGTGTGCATGCACCCCCACAACGTGCTCTCGGACGTCGTGAACTACACGCTGTGGCTCATGGAGTGCTCCCACGCCTCGGGCTGCTGCCATGCTACCATGTTCTTTTCCATCTGCTTCTCCTTCCGTGCTGTTCTGGAGCTCTTTGACAGGCACGATGGCCTTCGTCGGCTGGTGAACCTGGTAAGGCTTGTAGCCTTCTTATGTGCTGAACGCTGTTGTAATGTCAGATTTTTGCACCTTTTACAGTTAGTTAGTGCAGATGGTTCAGATATTTCTGATTCCCAATCCACATGCACGTGTGGTGTTGCCACACGCCTTTCGGATGCCAACACATCCAGTCTTGTTCCAGGAGAAATACAGCTATGTTTGCGCTGTGCTGCAGCATGACTGCATTAATCACATATCCTGTAAACCTAATTATATAGTTTCTGTGCAAAAGCTGCTCCGTCTGCATGGTACTGCTGCGTGTGCTCATAAGAGCTGAGGTTGGGTGCCTGTTCAAGGAACACCCCTACCCTTTCTGTAGATAAGCACGCTCGAGATCTTAAACCTGGAAGACCAAGGAGCCCTCCTGAGCGACGACGAGATCTTTGCCAGTCGCCAGACCGGGAAGCACACGTGCATGGCCCTGCGCAGGTACTTTGAGGCTCACCTTGCCATCAAACTTGAACAAGTGAAACAGTCGCTTCAGCGCACCGAAGGTGGCATTCTCGTCCATCCGCAGCCCCCCTACAAGGTGAGCAAACTTTTAATATTGTGATGCTTTTTTCTTTTTCCCTCAGCGAGTCTGAGTTGCAGGGATACATGAATCTTCTTTGAAGCCAGCAGAATCACTAGATAGTGTGCAATTTGTAGGGTTTGTTTGTGCTTTTTTTCCTCCTCTGTTTGGACTGTCACTGCCATTGAAAACGTATAGAAAACTTTGCCTTTGGGGAGCATGTAAACAATATCTGATTATTGTTCCTGTTTTGCTCCCATGATTCTACCAGCGAATTTCAAAAACTTAAAGATATTAAAGCCAAGTTATTTTTGATACTCATGGGCTTTTTTAGATGCTTTTGAGCTCTGAAAGGACATATTCTGCAGTTGCAGATAAGTGCATGATTAGAAAAACTTGAATACGCGTTTGTCATTTGATAATGGCAAAACAAACGTGTCTGTAAAACACCTTTTTTTTTTTTTTTTTTCCCCGTATGAGATGGGAGACACTTATTGGCCATTATTTTTTTTTTCCTCCTTTCTCCCTGTAAAACGATTTTAAAACACAATTTTCTGGATGCTTGTTCCGGGAGAGCACGTCATTTGTGGTTTGTTTATGATGGTTTCCAGAAGTGCTGAAATGATAAAACAGAAGTTCCTCTGGTCTCTATGACAATACCACTTTATTTTCAGTAAATAAAAAGCAAAGTGGAAAAGCTGTTGTCATTTGTGTGATTTAAGAATTTTTGACTTGGAGATGAAGGGTAGGCTTGTTAGGAATGCCCCTTCAGGATTTTTTGTAGTTGGAACTTAGGAACTCTGTAGCTTGGTGTTTTTGCAGCCTCTCAATTCTTTAGCGGAGTTGTCCCCTGTACGACGGTCTATTAACCACTAGATTAGGAGTTTAAAAGCAGCTTGGAATTTTAATGTAATTCCTCTAAATTCATCTAACCTTTCTTTAGCAGCAAAGAAACTTAAGGGGTTTTATTCTTAAGCTTATTATTGCCTGTTATAGTAGCAGTTGCTTCTTTTTCTTTTCATAGCTGTAGAATAGCTCACAAAGTGAGTATTTAATCTGCAAGAAAGAGCACTAGCTTCTCTATTTTGGTGTGGATGCTGTTAATTCCCAGCAGTGAAGGGCTAGAACTGCGCATTTGTAGCCTTTAATCTTTCTAACTCTTTTCCCTCCAGGCCTGTTCTTACACTCATGAGCAGATTGTAGAGATGATGGAGTTCCTCATCGAGTATGGGCCAGCACAGCTCTACTGGGAGCCTGCCGAGGTCTTTCTCAAGTTGTCCTGCGTGCAGCTCATGCTTCAGCTCATTTCAATAGCGTGCAACTGGAAGACGTACTATGCAAGGTGAGCTATTTGCTGTACACTGCATTTCTTCAGGGCAATAAGCTGTGGCTCTTAGGCAGGGCATCAACACTCTTAGGTTTCCTCCCTCTGTTAGAGAAAGTACCTGAGTTAGGCACACCCTGCTTAGGCAGGGCCTGTGGTACGGTTGCAGAATGCTGGTGAAATAGAATGTTGTGGGAATGTATGGAACTCAAGAGGTAGAGGGGGATGTCACAAAGTTTCTGAAATCTGCATTTTTGGGGTGCTTAGTCACGCTTCTGTGTTGCGTCCTCTCTCTCAATTTGTTGACCATTTTGTTGAAGGACTAATTGCGTTATCATCAGAGGCTAGAAAACCTTTAAAGCAGAGTGTGAACTCAAGACTTGTGTTAATTCTGGAGCGGGGTGGAATGTCAATGTGGATGTCATGAGCTTAGCTGGCTCAAGGAAGGACATTGCATATCATTGGTTTGTTGGTGTTAGAAGTTTACTGAGCAGATATAACTGTGGAGGGAGTTGTAGGCAACAAGCCAGGGTGTGAGAGAAGAGAAAGGGATTGCAGATTATTTCTCTTGCTTTGTTGGGGTTAGAGTCCCTATTTGAAGTACCCCCAATGAGTTTTTGTAGAGGAGTTCACCTTGCGACATTGCTTTTCCATCCTCTCTGCTGTCCTGGCCACAGATGTGCTGTGGGGGCGCCGTGATGTTCTGTTATGTCTCCATGGCACCTCTTTGCTTCCTTCCTTCCCTCCTCCAAATCTTCAGCATCCGTATTGTTAAGTAAAAAGAGAGTGTGCTACCCCAAGCCTTGATAGGAAAACATTAAGATCGAGTCCTCCATTCAAAGCAAGGATGGTTACGAGGTTTCTGCCTGTTTACGTAATGAACGTCTACCCCAAGGGTGAGGGTGTAGTCCTCCCTGGAGATACGCTCGCTGATGCGTCAGTGTCTGCTGCAGGTAGCTGTCGTGAGCTCTGTGCTCATCACCAGTGCTTTCCCATCTCTGCTTTCTGCAGGAGCTCCTTGCCTAGCTGGCCTTGAAAGCTCTTGAAATTTGTTTTGCTTCTGCAGTCCCCTGCCTCCTCCTGTCTCTCAGGTTGCGCTCTCCTGGGTAGTTCCTGTTCTCCTCTGTCTTGTTCTCTGCTGCTCATTCCTAATTGCCGCCTGACTTAACTCCTACCTTGCCACCTTAAGCCAAACCTTCCCCCTCCCTCCACAGAGTGCGGAGTTTGTGCCGTTGCCTTGGTCCCCCATGTCCTTCCCTAAACTTCCTCCCTAAAGAGCCTTGCCACCTCAGTCCGTGGCTGATATGTCAGGCTGTATTCCTCGTACCTCTCCTCTGCTACTGCTTTTAGAATGGAAAACTTCAAAATCAAAAGGAACCTTGAGAAACTTCTAATGTGACTGATTTGTTGGTGTTGGAGTAGGGTAGATTGGACACAATTTTAGCATGTTGAAACGGCTCTAAACGTATACACATTTAAGAAATTCTTTTGTTGTCATCTTCCAGGAACGACACGGTAAGATACGCTTTGGATGTACTGGCTATCCTGACTGTGGTTCCTAAAATCCAGTTGCAGCTGGCAGAACCTGTGGATGTATTAGATGAAGCCGGATCTACCGTTTCCACCGTGGGTAAGCTGAATGTGGTATATCAGTGATTGTCTTCTAAATGATCGTCTTTGAATGGTTGCTTCTCACCTACAGTGGGATGAGGCCTAAAATGATTCATATGTTCGTAGTTACTGTCAGAGATGCAAATGAAAGGCAGAGCAGACTGTGGTTTAAAGTGGTGTCATGACTGGCACTGTGGTTGGCTTTTAAATTTGAAGGTATGGTCTTTGACTCTCTTGTCTTCCAAGACCTCATTAAATACAAATGCAGGCAAATCGCCTTTTGTAATGGGACTATTAGGTTCCTTCAGCTTCCCATAAATTTAGATCTCCTGAGGATATGGCATTTGGGAATATGGGAGAGGAATAATTACTGTTATGTATTTGTTTGAATTATTCTTTAATTGACTGCCTGCAGATTCAGTATGCAAATGAATGAGAGGTGACTGGACCAGATCCAAGTCCTACACATTAAATGGGGCCTGACTTTTTTAAGGAGGGGGCAGGGAAAGGTGGAAATGGGGAGTGCTATAGGTAGGCAGAAGACAATTTCTTTTGCGTGAAGACTTTCCTTTCTTGGAGGAAGTTTTTGATCTGAAATGGACACAAAAATAATAGGATCCCTCTGGCTGTAGAAGACAGTAATTTTGATACCAGGTCTTGTCTTCCCCTGACTCACTTAGGAAGTGGTGGCTTTTTTGTTGTGGTTGTTCCCTTCATAACAAGGTCTCTTTTTCCCTTCATTTCTACCTTGTTAATGTTCATACAAGAGTTGTGTTCTGTAACAGGAGTCACAGAGACGTGCTCATGCATCTTTCATTGTGTCTCAAACTGCAAACCCAGGCCGTACCTGAACACCCTTCCGACAGGTTACATTTGACTCTGCTTACTCATGATGAAGCAGAGGAGCATCAGTGAAGGAAAGTGTTTTCCTAGGGAGGTAGAAATATTTCTTTGAGGCTAGCTAGAAGGAAAAATCTCACTTTAAAAGGTCTCAGAATGAGTGAATATCTTCCTCAGATTTATAGAAGACTCCCTTTGTCTGATGAACTGTGTAGGATAAGTTTGGAGTATTAAAGTATTTCTTTCCCTCTCACTAGGTATTAGCATCATCCTTGGAGTTGCCGAAGGTGAATTTTTCATCCATGATGCGGAGATTCAGAAATCAGCCCTTCAGATCATCATCAACTGTGTGTGTGGCCCAGATAATCGCATCTCTAGTATTGGCAAATTCATCTCTGGGACTCCTCGGCGAAAGCTTCCTCAGGCCAAGAGCAGTGAGCACACACTGGCTAAGATGTGGAACGTGGTGCAGTCCAACAATGGCATCAAAGTGCTGCTGTCCTTGCTGTCCATCAAGATGCCCATCACGGACGCGGATCAGATCCGAGCGTTGGCCTGCAAAGCCTTGGTGGGGCTTTCACGCAGCAGCACTGTCCGGCAGATCATCAGCAAGCTGCCCCTCTTCAGCAGCTGTCAAATTCAGCAGCTGATGAAGGAGCCCGTGCTTCAGGACAAGCGCAGCGAGCACGTCAAGTTCTGCAAATACGCAGCGGAGCTCATCGAGCGCGTCTCAGGGAAGCCCTTGCTCATTGGCACAGATGTCTCCCTGGCTCGGCTGCAGAAAGCAGATGTGGTGGCCCAGTCGAGGATCACGTTTCCCGAGAAGGAGCTGCTGCTCCTCATTCGGAACCATCTCATCTCTAAGGGCCTAGGCGAAACTGCATCCATCCTTACGAAGGAGGCTGACCTGCCCATGACCGCGGCGTCTCACTCGTCTGCCTTCACTCCTGTGGCAGCGGCTGCCTCCCCCGTAGCCCTGCCTCGCACTCCTCGCATAGCCAACGGCATTTCGGCCCGCTTGAACAGCCACGCGTCCGTCGCTTCCACCGCCGCCTCTGTCCACGCTCAGGCGAGGCCATCGGCATCCCAGGGTCCTCTTGCCCTTCCGGGCCCCTCTTACGCCAGCAACTCCCCGCTGATCGGCAGGATTAGCTTTGTCCGCGAGCGGCCGTCTCCCTGCAACGGCCGGAAAATCCGAGTGCTGCGACAAAAATCGGACCATGGCGCCTACAGCCAGAGCCCAGCTATCAAAAAACAGCTGGACAGGCACCTTCCTTCCCCACCCACGCTGGACAGTATAATCACAGAGTACCTTAGGGAGCAGCACGCCCGCTGCAAGAACCCTGTTGCCACCTGTCCCCCTTTCTCTCTCTTTACTCCCCACCAGTGTCCTGAGCCAAAACAGAGGCGCCAAGCGCCAACTAACTTTACCTCACGGCTGACCCGCAGGGCAGCCTTTCCGAAGTACGGAGGGGTGGATGGTGGCTGCTTTGATAGACACCTTATCTTTAGCAGGTAAGGGGGAAAATTGTTTCTTGATTCCTCTGAGTGTCGCCTGAGTCAAAAAGCCTTGCCTGGATTTGGGCTGGGGAGTCGCACAGTGGCGTCTCCTTGGGCTCACTGGTGTCTTCATTTGACCGTGACGACTGGGAGAGCTTTGGTAGAGGCAATTTTGGAAGCTCTTCTGTTTCTCTTGCTCCTTAGTGCTAATTTTTAGTACCTGTAGAAGCCACCTGCATTTTCAGGGTCATGATAACTTGTTAGTGACATTAGCCAAGGAAAGCCCTGGCTCTTTGTTCCCATTTGGATGGTAAGTACGCAGTGCTAATTGTACAAGAGAGAGCATGGCCTTGAGCTTGGTTGGCTGGCAGACCCAGGCCTGCTGGCAAACAAGATGACAACAGGATCCTTATTCTTGCCCTTGCAGACTAGCCTGCAGCGCTGCCAATTGCTAGTCTTTCTACATGGCTTTTCTTTGCTGGGGTTAAACTGGAGGGAAAGAGACACACACACAAAGGAAAAAATCTTTGCAGTAAAACCAGCATCGCCTTGAACATGATGATGACAGGTTATTTAGCTGATGCCTTTAGCTGGTGCCTTGTTGCTCTGAGCGTTTTGTGACTGTTAAAAGTCTTTTGCTAGCTGTGCATTTTTCCAGGCGACAGCATTAGAGATTTTCCCACAAGCCATTTACAACAACAGACTCCTGAGTGCTTCAGCGTAGTGATGTGCTAAAACAGAAGTACTTAGATCGTGCAAGACAAACCCTGAAATGTAGCAAACACCATATAGTCACTCGAGCAGTTGACTTATAGTTGACACTTAGTTTTCCCGAGAAGAAAATGACTGCTTTTAGCTATGTAACATTTACAAACTGGACCTAAGATCATCACAAAGCAGTTCATCTTCCCTTTTTTTTCCTGCCTTTTGCCTCACCCTTGTATTTCTTCTTTCTTCAGGTTCCGTCCAATTTCTGTGTTCCGGGAAGCAAATGAGGATGAAAGTGGCTTTACTTGCTGCGCATTTTCTGCACGGGAACGATTTTTAATGCTGGGTACTTGCACAGGGCAGCTGAAACTCTACAATGTTTTCAGTGGACAGGAAGAGGCCAGTTACAATTGCCATAACTCTGCCATCACGCACCTTGAGCCATCCAGAGTAAGTAGCTGAAGACTTTCTGAGTTTTGGAAACTATCAAAGCCTAAACCCTGATGTGTTTTAGATCCATTTGGATACGTAAATCCCAAAAGTTGGCTGGCCTGAAATACCTGTCATAAAAGTACTAGAGACAAGAGCAATATAATAATCACATGTTCCCTCTCTGCGGTTTCTAGAAATTCTTTTTTTCTTCCCAGCAAAACAGAAAAGATGCAAGGTGGCTGTGTGCTTTTGCAAATAATAAATACGTGTGTCTGGACATGGGGGAAAGTGCTTTAAGTGGCAGTGTATTTAGGAGAGATATCAGGGTTTATAACACATTTTTTTGTTGTTGTTGTAAGGAACAGCAAAACCACCCCTTCATTCCACCAAGGAATTTGGCAGTGGGGATGGTTCCAGGAGGAAATAAAAGTAATATGGTTTATAATAAAGTGAGCTCCACTCACAAGGCATTGTGTATTAGACTTGGATTATCTTGCTTCTGTATACTATTAACACCATAGGTCTTTCCTTTGCTACCTGTAACATTTTTCTTTCTGCCTGTCAAGGGCTGTCTGTATTGCATATAAAATTAGACTAGTCCCATAGGACTAGTGAGCACAAAACTTACTGTCGTTCTTGAATTCATCTTGTAAGTCCAACTTAAAATGTATAGATATGATGATAACCTGTGTCTTCTCTGTAATTATTTCCTCGCCCTTCCCACCACTCCCATTTGGAAATCCAGGATGGATCTTTATTGCTGACATCCGCTACATGGAGCCAACCTTTGTCTGCGTTGTGGGGAATGAAGTCTGTTTTTGATATGAAGTAGGTATCTTCTGATCCCACTGTGGCCTATGGTGCAATTAGAATAGGCAGAGTCACAAAGAAGAAACTCTGACAGTATAACACAACTTTCTCGATGTATGTTATGTTTCAAAAAGATGAACGTGCCTCAGACCTGCATGTGTTTTTTCCTTTTCGTATTACTGTGCATTGCTTGCTCCAGCAAATAAAGCATTGCATCCATGGGAGACCCTGTTGCAGTTACTAAACTTGATCACAGCTCTTGTGATCTTGCTGCTTGTGCTTTTTCACTGAGCTGTAAAGGCCATGTGGCTGTGATAGATACCTTTCTGAATACGCCAGTGGGGAAGAAATGTCTATTCTAGATATCAGGGGGTTGAGTTTTTTTCTGTATCACTTGGAGACTCTGCTGCAGATGATGTGGCAGTGTCTAGTTCGCGCAAGGAGTTTGAATCTGCAGTTCCTTGACTTTCTCCCCGACTTTATCTACAGGCATTCCTTCCCTGATGACCACTATGTGGAGTTCAGCAAGCACTCTCAGGATAGAGTCATTGGCACAAAAGGGGACATTGCCCATGTAAGTATGAACAGCAGTCTTGATTGTGAAGCTAGGACAATAATATATCCATCACAGAGCATTTATCAACAGATCTGGGTGCTTTGGTCCTGTAACTGGTGAACTAAGAGGCTTTAGAAGAGAAGCTTTGAAAGGGTGTGGTAGTTTCTCCCTGCACGAGGTGTGCAGTGAATGTATGCCTTACACGTGTTGCCTCTGCTTATTCTGGCCCGCTCGTTTGAGCGAGACTGTGCTAGACACTATTTTTTTCTAAATTGCCTCTCTTGCCATGTCTTTCAGTAATTAAAAAAGTTGTGTTCCACCTAAATGGCACCTTGATCAACAGTTGAGGGAAATGCTCTATGGAAAGTGTTTTTCTTATGCTCCCCTTATAATGTACAGTTGTCATCAATTTAAACTTACGGGTTCAGAGAATGCTCTTGTAATATTTTGTCCTAGCATTTGTAAATCGGTCAGACTCAGGCTTCAGAGATTGACTGCTTCTCCGCAGTGCTACTTTGCATTGCTTATAGGCACTGTCTTTTTGACAGAGCATTTACATAAAAATATTCTCGTGGAGCCTAATTTATTCAAATTGTTCATTATTTTATTTATTGCTCTTGATTTGCTTAAATATTGGTGTTTAAGCAAATTATCTGTTCCTACCCAGTTTTTAACTCTATTTATTGGATCAATGTGTTGGGCTTGTCTGATAAACAAACTGTTTTCCCATGCTAGAGAACTTTCCTCTGTTTAAGTCCTCTCCTATAGTTTCTGGCTTTTTTTTTATGCTGGGGGGGGTTAGAGTTTTGATGTTTTTATACACCATCTGCTCTAAAAACAGTTCTGTTTCTGGAACAGACTCTGGCTAAGTGGTACCTCTTGTCTGGAGCTTCCCCAGCCCACTTTTCACAATGAGGCTGGGTGTTTTTTTGGAGCTAGTCCTAGTCTTGTTGAAATACTTTTGGCAACCTGTAGTAAACTGAGTACTGCCCAAAACATTTTGTAAGACTTGGTTGCAGCTGTGAAAAACTATTAAAGGGCTGTCGGGAAGGATTTTATGAAATGAAAAAACATTGAGTTGATTCTAGAAACAATCTAGAAGGGGGAAACACAGGGTGTTTTTAGCTACTGATACGTTACCCATTGTGACTAATTTTTCTGTTTTCTTTTTAATCTAAAAGATCTATGATATTCAGACGGGCAACAAGCTATTGACTCTGTTTAACCCAGATCTTGCCAACAACTACAAGAAGAATTGTGCCACCTTCAACCCCACTGATGACCTTGTCCTAAATGATGGTGTCCTCTGGGATGTCAGATCGGCACAAGCCATACACAAATTTGACAAATTCAACATGACCATCAGTGGTGTTTTCCATCCCAACGGGCTAGAGGTCATAGTCAACACTGAAATTGTATCCTTCGGCCACAGTGGTAACTGAAAGTGCTGGGACGTGAAGAACTTGGTTTGATTAAATAAGTAACTATTTGCAGAATTTGTATAGGTGTTCTGCAGTGCTAGAGGTCATACACAGTACCAAAAACTTCTGTTTGTGAGTTGGGTAAGTAGGAGCTGTCAGATAGATGCTAATTTAAATGCAGACTCTGCCCCTGACATAGCTTAGAGAAAATACTTAAGAGATATTCCCTTTCACTATATACACTGTGTGGTCTCTCTGCTCTTTTCCCTTTCCTTCTGTTGCCAAGATCTACCCTGAAGCTGCTACAGTAACTTCTAAGAACTGGGAGTGACATTTGAGTAAGAAATTCTTGATTTTCAACACATTTGAGGAATTACACTGCTGAAATGAGAATTGGGTTCTATCATGCTTGCAAGAGGATGGCAGCAAGGTTTCCTGAGTGCTGTTTGTCTGTTGTTTATCACTGAACTGCAAAGGTAATGGGAACTTTTCAGTTGTTTGTGCTCCTTAGCCTGTATTCTTCAGTGGGACCTCCGAACTTTCCATTTGCTACACACAGTACCTGCACTGGATCAGTGTCGTGTGGTCTTCAACTATACTGGCACCGTCATGTATGGAGGTAGGATTTCTCTTAGCATTACATAGCTCTCCTTGGCAATGTCTGCTTAGAGGTGTATCCCTTTTTTTCCTTTTTACTCACACTTATTTATGGTAGAACAGGTAAGACCCCAGCTGCTCACAGCCGAGGGCTGTGTCATGCAGTCTGCTTGATGCAAGTGACTGTAGCCAATGTAGTAGCGCTGTGAGGCTGTCGCATACCAGGTCTGGCTATAACTTAGATGCTTGTTCAGTGAAATTGGAAGCTTCAGAGAGTTCGTCTAACTTTAGGCTGTACTGACATATGTGACCTCGATATATATGTGTGTGTGTGTGTGTGTGTGTATGTATTTTTTTCATAATTAATGCTGCTTGGGTTGCTGACAAAAGGAAATGAACCTTGGGTTGCTTTCTCTAACTTCAGTGATGCCACAACTCATTTATGAGATGAAAAATCAACCTATTGAAAAGAAAAATGTATGTAATTGCAGATCTGATGATCCTTGAGAAAATAATTTTGTCCTTTGGGTGTTAGCTTTAATAATCTGCAATATTAAGGTAGGCTGCTCTGGAAGAGTAGATATTAAATGAGTCTTCCAAGGGTATTAAGTAAAAATGAAATTCGTATCGGTCTGATATGACTGGTTAAAGGTAACATTACAAATGGAAGATGGGCTTGTGGACTGATTTTTGCTTGTTTCAGCTATGTTGCAGGCAGACGATGAAGATGACCTTCTGGAGGAGAGAATGAGAAGTCCCTTTGGATCGTCTTTCAGGACATTCAATGCAACTGATTATAAACCGATAGGTAAGAGCAAAGGAGGAGCAGACAGCTTGGCCTGTGTTTGAAGGGTTTGAGGGTTCTGCTCACTTCCTCCTCCCACTTTGCATGCAGCAGGATCAGCTCTGCTATGACATGCCCTGACTGAGGCACAAGGGTTGTGTTTAACACTGAAATAGGCTAATATATATAGTATCTTTTCAGTGTGGGATTTCCTTGCTTGCTGGAAAAGCTATTAGTCAGCAGTTCTGGCTTTATTTTTCTTCCTCTTTTCCAAGTAGGACATAATCTAAGATAGTAGGTCATTTGGCCAAGGTGTCATTAATCATGTTTCATGAAGGGCCTTTTTTATTTTCATTTTATTTTCCTATTCCCTTTAGCTTTATCCCATGCTGCTAACTCAAAATGCTGTCAGTTTGGCTTCCAGTCTGCAGTGCTCTTGGAGAGCTGAACTAATTGCTGTTACAGACATAAACAGATGTGGCTTCTGCTGTCGAGATGAAACACAGCTCATAACTCGGTCCCCTAGTTGCCACCTACCCTAGAAGACTATCTGTTGTTTACAGTACTTGAGAGAAGCCACTAAATGTATTATCAAGGGAGGAGGCACTGTGGAAACCAGATTAAGAAATTATCAGGTTATTTTTATGACAGCCTCCAACACTTCTGTGGCTTTTATTTGCCTTTTTTTTTTTTTTTTTGGCCAGGTTGAATTCAATGCAGATGTTTTCACTTTTATTTCAGCTATTGCTGCTTTTTGCATTGCTTTAGGATCTGCTTTTGAACATGCGTTGTAAGATCTTTTATTAAATGTTAAATATGTGCAGTTAACCACCAAATTTATTTATTTTTATGTGTTTTCTAGCTACCATAGATGTAAAACGCAATATCTTTGACTTGTGCACGGACAGCAAGGATTGCTATCTGGCTGTTATTGAGGTAAAGACGCTAAGAATAAACACTGCTTTTTGTGGCTGTGGTCTGAGAGCAATGCTTTTCGGTTTTTGAAAGCCTTCAAAACCTGATGATTCTGGAGTTCCTGCTGTTAAATTTGCTTCTTATGCAGTGGTGTTGCCCAGTGAAGGTGCTCTTAGTTTCTCACTGTCCACCTGCAGCTTTGGCTTAAGAACGCTTGCTCTTCTGTCTCTGATCCAGCAGACTCCAGAAACCATTTAGCTCCCTTCGTCAAACACTTCTCGCTTTAGAATAAATTTTCTACAGAAGGAATTTTTTTTTTCCTTGTAAGCATAAATGCATTTTTTTTTTTCTGATTTGTATGGACAGCTTGCTTTTGAAATAGATATTATATCAAATACCTGGGAAACACAATCTTTGCAGGCTTCCCATAGAGCTTTTTTTCTGAATCTCTCTTAATACATTGTTTTTTCACTTGTCTTCCTAGCAGTGTTTTCCTAGGAGCTAAGGATTTGGAGCAAGAATTACTGAGTGAAAAAAATTGGTTTGGTAGGAGGGAAGTTAGATGCAACTAATGTATCTACTTCCCTGACTGATAAAGTGCTCTGCACCTGTAGTGACTAACTTAAAATCCTGTAAGCCTAATATTCTGTAAACCACTGGACCCATGGTCTTTATAGACCTAAAAATGCAGATCAAGAATTTGCAGTAAGACAAGCTTCTCTTTTGTATACTAAAGTTAGGATGGCTAAGGTGGTGAGACCAAGATGCACAAATTTCCTCTTACGGACACCCCTGGAAGTGCTAACTGAAATACATTTCTATAAAACTATTCTCTCCTCAGCAGAGTCAGATCATGTTGATACCTACAGTAGCTGCAAATGCTCTGTAGGGCATGCCGAAGAGTTGTGCTATGTCTTGTTGGTTTGGGCACTTAATACCCAAACTTGGGGAGATTTAAAAAACAAAACAAAACAAAAAAACCTGTGCATGTGGCAACAGACATCAGTTTCTCCTTCTGCAACTCTTGTCACATGGCAGCTTCTACTATCTTGAGGACTATGTTTTAGTGGGAGGGAGGCAGATTTCCCTCAGGAAAGGGAAAACCCAAGATATGTTAAAGATCCAGTAATAATTTTAAGTCTATTAATAAGAGTGTAAGAGAACCAGAAAGCAAGTATTTATATCACTGCTGGGCTGGGCCTTGTAGCTGAGAGAGTCATTTTCTTGTAGTGCTAATCATGCTGCTGCTAGCAAATGGGGAAAGAAAAGTTAGAAGTGGAGATTTTTCTGGTGATATTTTTGTAACTGAGATCAGACACATTCTTGAACACGGCTGCAGATCGTCTTTTGGGGGCTAACTGCTATATTGTCCGCATTTTCCCTTCAGAATCAAGGGAGCATGGATGCCATGAACATGGATACAGTTTGCAGACTATATGAAGTGGGCAGACAGCGTTTGGCAGAAGATGAAGAAGATGAAGAGGAAGATCAGGTGAGAAATACAGCATAAACTTGGTTGTTCAGGACTAGCTGTTATTCATATACACATGGGAGGCTTTGTGTACTACATATTTATTAGCCATAAGCTACAGATGCCTTGTTTGGTCTCCCTTAATGTGTTGCAGATCATTTTGCTTTTAGTGTAATTTAAGACTTACCTGTGCAGGAAACTGAGTGTACAGTAATAGTGCACTGTAAACCGACATGCTGATTTATAACTCATTTATTAGTTTCTCTAAATTTCTACTCCGATCAGAAGCCTTACTATTTGTTCTGCTTGTTTCTCAAAATATTTTGACACCGATTGCAGCCAGTGGTGTTTGGGGGAGGGGGGTATTTTTTCAGTTTAAGTATGCCAAATTCTTATACATTCATTTAACTTGTCATGAGTTTCTAAATGAGAGGTAGCTTGTGATTTAATGCAGTGAAACTGCACAATACTACAATAGCAGAATGTTTTAAGAATTTTTAAGAAAGCTGTCCATTTGCATGGGGATGTGTTGGTTTCACTCTCAAATCAACCATTCGAACTCTGACAACCTGCTAAAAGAGCTTCTCAGGATACAGTTGGTAGAATATACTGTGTGTGAGTTGAAGACAGATTTGTAGCATTTCTGGGGTCAAGTGTTTTAGAACAGGCAAAGACTGTATGCTTCAATTCCCCAAACGTTTTTAAATGGTTTATTCTCTGCTCTTTGGTGTCTGCATTCTAGTAAAGCATATGTTTGTATTTCCTGTGGGAAAAGCTGACTTCACCTTTTTCCAGTGAATGCAAGAAGGTAATGTTTCATTTTTTTTTTTCCCCAGACTGTATGGAAAGCTGGACTTCTGATACTCTTTCTGTCTCTGAATCTCCTTGTTGCTAGGCTAAAACTCCTTTTGCTTTCTAGCTGGGAAGACTGGACTGCAGATCCCTGGAAAGAGTAATTTTCTTTGCAATTCATTGCTATTGTTACAATTTTGCTGTAATTCTGAAGATAAAGCAGAGGTTATGTTTTGTATACAGAGTTTGAGGGCTTTTCCTCTGTGTTACAACGTTGCAGTTGAAGGTTCCTTCTTTGGAAGTCAGTAGCCACTGTGTCTAGCCCTAGGTTGGATGAGTTCAGTTTAGGATCTTTAATCTGTGTGAAAAACAATTCCCTGAGAAGCAATGGGAAAGAAAATTCCTCTAGCCATCCAATACTTGCCTTAAATAGGCACTAGTTTCTATTTTTGTTTTCAATGCTAATCTTTTTTTTCTTTTTTGACATCTTTTAGTCATTTTTTAATAAATGTTAAAGATTAGTTTGTAGCAGAAATTGAGATCTGCATTGTGCAGTGATCAACTAGCAACTCTCGACACTGAGTTTAACGATGTTGCTGGTAAGTGTTGGCTTCAGTGGAGATCTGTATTTGCATCAGAAGCAGTGCTAAATGCTGCGGTTTCAGGCTGCAAAACTATGTGTTAAGCAAAGATAAGGACCTCATGTCCATCAGATGGGATGACCTCTTGTAACGGAGCTGACTACGGCTGTAACTTAAATATTCTTAACAGCTTTTGAGGAAAACTTAAGGAAGAATTAGACAAAGCTGTTCTGGTTTCCGCTTGCAAACTGAGAGACTGAGTGCCAGTGTGAAAGTGCTGTTTATGGTCCCCATTTCTGAGGGTTTTAGATGTTTCCTAGACTGTAATTTTCAGTGTGTGTTACAATCAAGCTTCTTAGTAAGAGACATTTAAGTTAAAACAGCATTTATGAGCCCAAATTCTATGAAATCTGTGTACATTTAGCAAAATATCTGGCCCATATATGTATATTGCTGTTCCCCCATGTTGTTCCAAACTTAGTCGTCTCTTAAGCTTGCAAAATCTAGCTTTTATGTCCCTAGAGACATCCCCCGTTGAGCTCAAATGAGCAGAAACTTTTCCAAGCAGATGCTGGCTGAGCTCTTTGCTAAGGCCCAGCAGCATCACTTGCATCCTGAGAAGCAGGAGTTGTGTGCATATGTGTGCTTAAATGTATGCAGGTGTCACTTGCTCAGACACTAATTGCTCAGTCGCTTTCTGTGGTTTCGGCTTTGAAAAGTAGGAAATAAACTTGCATACTTGCTGGGGCTTCTTGCAGATGCACTAAAACACCTGGCCAGGGGGCTGCTCTTTTCATGCTCTTTTCTTTGCTGCTCTTTTTCATGAAATTGTGGGCAGCAATCTGTGCTAATCAGCACTAATGTCATGTCACTTTGGTCAGGATTTTTAGAGCTGATGTTCATCGGTTTAACCCTTGTATCTTCACTCCTTTATGTGCATGTATTTTTCTATGAAGACTACATGCAGAAAAGGCCCACAAGTGCAAGGGGTGGCCTTTCTGTATAGAAAGTAACAAATATTCAACAAGGAGCACTTTTCCTTCAGCAAGCCTTGCCTGGAAGTCACGTGCGCAGAACAAAATTGCTCTGAAATTGTCCTTGGCGCAGGTGAATTGCGGGGCAAAATATCTGTCTGGCAGTTGTGATATCTGGTGATGTCAGTTCTGACAAATGTCTGCTGATAGCTCTGCAAGAGCTTTCTGAAAAGCAAATGATTTAGAGTCTGTCAAAACTAGCAGCAATGTTCAGTTTGTAGATGCTTTTCAGTCCTTCCATTAACTCGAGTTAATGACTTACTCCTCTACCTTGCCTCTCTCCCGCCAGTCCCTGCAAAAAGCACCTGATCTGTTACATAAATTAGTCTCCGATTAAATGATTGGTGAACTTGGTTAGCTCGTGTTTGATGCTCTTGCAGAAAACCTTTGTGGTTTTCCTTGAAGTACTGGAGACCAGCAGCACTGCGGGTGGATGTTTCCCCGGTTGCCGCACAAACCTTTGGCATCAGGTCTCTGGAAACCTGCTTTCTCCTAGTTTTGACCAGCATTATGGCGTCATCGAGCCCCGTTAAACAAAACTAATGCTGCCTCTTTGGATATTATACCCTATGGTCTCCACTTTGATGAGTGAGGGAAGGGGAAAGGGAAGAGCGCTCAGCAATAGCTGATCTGTGAACTTTCTTTCCTATTGTTGGACATGTTACTTGGGATAACACTGATCTTTCTACCTTGTGCTTTCATTAGCTGTTTGGGTGCCTCACTGTTGAGACAGTATCTAAATATGTCCCTGAGTGACACTCAGGCTCATTTTCGCTTACAAATGTTTGACCACTTGGTTGGTGTGGTTTCCCATTTTTTAGCTTGTGGGTACAAACCTCCTCCTCTTTCATTTATACACTCCTCGAGAGTTGGATTTCACAAAAGTAAAATGGGTATCTGAGCTCTTGACCCAGGTACTAGAATGAAGATATTAGTTAATCAGAAAAGCCACAAACAAGGGGACTGGCTCAGGACAGAGTGGAGTCCAACCCAGAAGCTTAAGTCCAGATGACAAGATATGAGGAGAATAACAAATTTTCAGGCTGTGTGCTTTCCTCCTTAGTTATCATAGGGTTATTTTGAGTTAGTTCTTCAATAACTTTGTTTTTCCTCGGTGGTACATGATGTGGGTGAGGTTGCATCTGTGAAGAGTTTTGCTTATTGTCATATTCAGAGAGATTTAAGGCTTCAGCACCAAACTGCCTCCCTTTACTGCCCTATAAAGTGCATTCAGCTTCTGTTGACAGAACTGGAGAGTCAGTTGAGATGCATCCCGCAGGGGCTGTGTGGTGCTCATGGCTGGGGTGCAATTGCCTTTGTGGGCTGGCTTGTAAAATTCTAGGTTGCAGGAGATGAAAGTTGTGGAGTTAAGGCAATAAATTCTTGAAAGAGAGTCGTGACATCTGGTTTGGCCAGTGTGCAGAATGGTTGTCCTCAGCTTTCTGTGTGATCTTTGTGAGCCCAGTTTATACTTTGATTTTTTTTTTTTTTTTTTTTTTTTTTTTTTTTTAGGACTCTCACCCTTTCTGTCTGCAGCAGCATTTCCATTGTACTTTGTTTGCTGTTGGTTTAGTATAGATTTGCTGTTATTCATATCCCTTTTTTTTTTTTCTTTTTTCCTTGAGGGGGGAAAAAAAAAAAATCCAAATTGACACATGTATTTGAGAACTATCAGACCAGGCACTACAAGCTGCTTGGGTTGTACTGTGTCATCAGGGCCACAGGTTTCAGGTTTTTCAGGAGCTGCCCATGAAATCTTCTGAAGATGTGGTTTATCCTGAACCCACACTTGATTGGGAACAAGTATTTTCAAATAAATGTTTCAACTGCTAATAATATAGCAATATAAATAATATATATAGTAATTTAGGTAATATACATGAGCTTCTTGCACAACTGAATGGGAATGTTGGAGCTCTGGCTTTACCCAGAGAGGCTAAGAAAGGAATGGTTTCTTCAAAGACCTGTTTACATGACATACAAATAAAGACATCCTCCAGAACAGATAAATTTGGGGAAAGTGTTTTAGCAGTGCCTGTACTTGTTGCCAGATTCTTATATAGCAATAGATGCTGCTGTTACTACTTCAGCCAATTCTGTTGTTTCGGGATCGGGTTTCACTAGCTGTCAGCTAGAGCAAACAGAGGAAATTGTAGTATTCCTGAAAAAAAACGCTTCAGCAGAGAGAAAAGCATGGTCTGTTGAACAGGAATAATAAAAAACAAAGGTTAACTTTTACTTAATGCATGTTCCTGGAATTCCCAGAGTAGCTGGGATGCAGGAAGATAAAACCTGCTGCTGCTGCAGTTTCGACCAAAAGGTTGAAAAAAAGGACAGAACAAATTTCCACCTGTAGCAGGACAGTTCAGTTACCTGCCATATTTTAAAATGCCTTCACATGCACAAGCTGTGTCGTGCAGCCAGACGAACAGGCTTGTTTCTGTGCTTGTGTGAGACACAAGCATTTCCTGGGCAAAACGGAGATTGGTCGTTAGTCAGATCAATGTGCCAACCCAACCGAGGTCTGGTTGCTTTCAAGGTTTTGTGCATCTGTGTCGTGGAGGTCTTTTCATTCACAGCAGGTAAGTAGTTACTGTTAGGCTAAACCTACTTACCCAGAACAGGAGAATAACTGCTTTTTATTTCTCCACTCCATTTTTGCCTCTGTGCCATGCTGTTTGCTGTGTGTGCTGTCTCCTGTATTGCATCTGCCCATATCTCCGTCTGCCTGCAAGCCCATGGTAAGACTCCTTGCTTGCTACTTGTACTAACTTCTGCAAATTACTAGCCATCCACGTTTTTAACTCTGTGACCTTGTGTCCATGAAGAATTAGAAAATCTAACACTAAAGCAGGTAAGAAGGTACATGTAGGAAAACCCTTGTGGTATGAAAGACACCTGATACTTCCAACTATTGCTCACATTTAACTCTAGGTAAGCTGGGACTAAGCCAAGGGAACCAAGTAATTCAGGACACACCAGACTCCAGAATACAGAGTCCTGAACTCCATATGTACTTGAGCCCCTAAAAGGGCATATTACTATTTTTAAGCCTTTTATTTTTCCCCACTGCCCATTGTTCAGGGAGTGTTAAGAGGTGGGTGGAGGAGGAAACTGGATGGAAGCTCTCCATGACTGAGAGGCAGACACAGTCTCTCCTGGGAGCTGCTTAGCCAAGGATCAGAAGCTGCTAATGTGCTCCACAGATGCTGCTTTGGAAGCAAGGGGAAGAATTGTCAGGAGATAAGGCAAGAATTGTGCATGGAGAAGGATAAGTTACCGGAAGAGAGAGAGAGACTTACTCCTCTCCAGTAATAAAAACGCTCTTTAGTAAACTGGTATCTGAAGAGACATAGTTCTTTTTATGAAGACAGAACCCTTTCGTGTGTCAGAAAAGAAGGCCACACTTAAAATAATATTCTTGATTTGGAAGAGGCTAGTTCACTAAAAATAAGTTTGCCGCCTGTTTGTGAGAAATTTGGGAGAAGAGGAAGCAAGAAGGGAAAAAGTAGAACAGTAGGATGCCATGTGCAAAAGTGAATGCATTAACCAAAGTAACAGGACTTTGGGAAATTTATATTTCTTTACCAAAAAATAAAATAACAATGGAGAAAGAAAACAGAAGCAGAGGTTCTTCTTCAGACATGTTAGTTCATAGGGCAGATACTGACCTGCAGTAGACTTGGAGAGCTACAAATAGCAAGGAGCGAATTAAATATGGCCTAAAAGGATTGAGAAAGAGTGGAAAAGTTTTACATTTGATTAATTATTTTACCAGTAGAGAAAAGGAGGTCTCGGGGTTAAATAACAGTAGTTAGAGTAGTCTAATGTTGTAGGATTCAAGCTGAGAGGTGCCGCAGCTGAGGAGACCCGTGTGCTTTTGGAAGGGGCTGTGCTCCTGGGAAGTGTCTGCAGGTAAGGGGTGACCCCAAGTGAGGGACAGAGCCCAGCGCAGGGCTGGGGAGGTGACCCCCCCAACACCAGTACCAAGAGCAGGAGTAGAGGATGCTGGGCAGGCAACTAGTGACATCATAAATATTTCTTTTGGGCTTTGAATTGACCTCAAGCAGAGGAAGGAAAAAAGTGAATGAAATATTAGACAAAAAGGTGAAGCTTTTCTGGTAACAGCCAAAACTGTGGCAAATGATTTAAGAAAAATAATAGGGACCTGTAAATCAGAAAACTGAGTTAAGGATTCCAAACCTAATGTCGCCAGAAAAGACCCATGGGATCTTTTTTTGGCAACTGAACGACAACTGAATTGTGAATTTGAGAGATCTTGTAATATTCAGTTGAGTAATCTCAAGTTTGGTTCGTGTAGTCATTAAAAAAAAAAAAAAAAAAAAAAAAAAAAAAAAAAAATTTTTTTGGATTCAAGAAATGAAATGTTAAAGCATCAGAAATGTAATAATGCTTATAAAATAAGCTGGTATGCCTTTATGGTAGCTTTTTTCCACTGTCTATACAAGTGAGCAAGGTCGGAAGACTGTTCCAAAAGCATCCTGAGAACTTAGCCTGTAAAAAGGCAGCATGCAAAGTCATTTTGTGTTTTGTTTTAGCAAAACATGTATCAAGCAGAAGGTGAAATTCTGGTCTCTTCTGTAGCCTTGTGCCAGTGCAGGTTAGTATCGACCTGCAGTGCTGTTGGCTGTGCTTGCAGGGAGCTGTTTGCTCAATATCCTGAAAAGAAGCTATTAAACAGTTCAGAAATAGGCTAAAATCAAACACTCAAGTGCTGGCTTAACATGTATGTTTGCATCAGAGTGCGAGAGATTGGAGTTTGCTGGACTTTCCAGTGTCTTGTTAAGAGATGAAGCCCATGGAATAACAGAGTCTTTGGCTGCTTTATTAAGAGAAGAACACTGATTAGGTGTCAAGTATCAAAGACCCATACCAGCTAAAAAGACAAATTTAATGAATTCTGTACATGCAGGATGAGTGGGTAAAACATGGACTTTCTTACCATTTTCTGTAAGTACATCCCAGCATGCATCAGAGGATGAGAAGGAGGAACAAATGATGCTCCAGTACTACCTTTGTGCCATCTGTAGCTACAAAGCGGTTGCTCTTGGAGAGGGAAGAGACAGAGTATTCTGTAAGGAAGCAGAGAAGGGATGTCAGGGGTCCAGGAACAGGTCAAGGTCTGGTCTCCGATTTGCATTTTGATTCTTTATTTTCCTAGTAGGACGTGTGTTGCTGACCGCAATGTTTGACCCAAACTCCTGGGGGCTGTGGCTGGGTTAGGTGAGAGCCTAATTCACCATCGAGATACAGTTTGGAATATTTTTTTCCATCCATCTTCCCTTTGTGACGTTACAGAGGAGTTTCTCTGGCTGCTTTTTCCCGTTGTACACCTAGGAGTCCCCAGGGAAGATGAGCCATTTTGGATCTGTGCACAGATGCCTTGCGCGAGGCTGTTGGGGTACCTGCTGAGGATACAGACTCTGTTCACAAGCTAATGCTGAATTAATTTGCCTGTTGCTTAGCAGAAGCTCTGTAGCTTCTAGGTTTCTGTTCGTGTTCCTTAAAAACAGGTGTGGGTTTCTCCATGATGAGGATGGCTCCTCTCCGGCCGCGGTCTGGGCGCCACACGCGGGTCGCTTCGAAGCGGCCGCGTGCAAGTTGTGCAGCTCTTGTGCGTGCGCACGACTCCTTGGAGTCTGCTCTTGACACTAGTTTTCTCCCCAGCTTTCCCAAGGAGAGGTATCGTTTAGATCTCATCTTGCCGTTCTCAGGTTTGTAAGTGATTGTGTTTTGGTTTTAATCAAAATGCTTCAAATCCGTAAATTTAAACCATAAAGGCAAAAAAAAGCTCCACATCGTTTTGGTTTGCTGATGCGTTTGTTTGTGTTTTCATGAAAAGGTTTTGCTCGTGGGTTGGTCTAATTCTTCAAAGCTAATTTCCAGCTAAGTGTGCCCTTGCTGTGTAACTTGGTTCTTATTTTGGTCAACCAGAAGTTGTCTTTATACAAATGTATTTCATTTCATCCCGTATTTGAAGGATGTGATGCCGCAATGTATGGCTTGCCTTAAGCTTGAACGAAAGCAGTAGTTTTCATTTTGTAATAAATGCATTAAAATATGCAACACAATCAAATGGAGTAATAATGTTCTGACATAATTTCAAGTCATTGTGGGCTAGATGTTTGGAAAAGTGGTTTTGGAAGTCCCACAGGTGTGGAAGCAAGGTAAGTACCTGACTCATTTTGGAACTGTTTAAGTGTGAAATACCTGAACTCTTAATGATTCTCCCAGACCATATACGTTTTCTTAAAGTCTGAAGTTGTCTCTGCATCTCAAGACACCGTAAAATTTGGCTTCCTTTTCTTCCTTTTTTTTTTTTATATTGATCACTTCCTTTCTAGTTTCTGGGTCATTCAGAGACTTGAAAAGAAAAATAAACTCTGCTGCCTATTCAGTTTTTAGCTCAGAGTCTTAGCTCAGAGCAGAATAGTAAAGTTTAAGACACCAGTGTCTCTGCCAATACTCCATAGAACAAAAGCAAAAGTTATTATGATAAAATTAAGCTCAAGAACAACAGAAGAGGTTTATTTAAGTAGCTCATTAGAAAGGAAGAAAATTTTACACAATATAACTTTGCTCTTTGAACTGCAAGTAAAAATTGTTTCCTGTCTGTGCATATACAGTGCAAAAAGCAGAGTGCTCTGAGGACTCTTGATTCAGCAATTGGGTAAAAAGTTTGTAATTGACCTTAATACAGGTTGCTTTAATTTTGCATTTAACCTTACACTTTTTTCAGAAGGGCGTCCATGCAGCAAACTGATGTTTTACTTGTTAATAATCCTTATTTGAAATAACGCAGGCACTTGTGGTCACTCGTGGAGGTTTGGCAGCCTTTCCAAAGGGTAGCAGAACAATAGAGCTTGCCTGGGCTTTTTGGCATGCCCTGCTGCTTTTGCCTCTGACAGATGTTGAATATGTGTGGTTTGGGGCTTTTTCTTTAATGTTGATTAAAGAAAAGCGTGCTGGGGGAGTGAACGTGTGGTTCGTTCTTCCCCATAGATCTGACAATGTAACAGTGTAAGCCACAGTGTAGGAGTGCAGCGAGCTTGAAGGCCATGCTCAGCCTTGTAGAGGAGCTGCTAGATAACTATCAAATTGCTTCATAATTCTGCAAAATGTGTTCCCTCCCCAGATGAAGGGGCAATTAAGGCTGAGTGCTTTGAGCTGCCTTGCTGCCCCGGGAGAGCTTTCGGCAGGAGAAAAGGGCTGGGATATTGGAAGGGGGCTGTAACAGCCTCTTTAAATTCGGTCTCTCCTAGACATGGACGTCTGGACTTGATCTGTACCATAAGAAATTCCATTGATTTACTTATGGTTTGATAGTAGGAAAAACAAAGACTCAGGTAAATGTTAAAGATGAGATTGCTGAGCTCTGTCCAGGATTATTTTTTTGTGGATTGATAGAGTAAACAGAATGATTGAGGTTGGAGGGACCTTTAGAAATCATCTAGTCCAAACCCAGCTCAAGGAGGGTCACCTAGACACATTGCCTGGGACCCTGTCCAGGTGGCTTTTGAATACCTTCAGGGATGGAGCATCCACAGCCTCCCAGAGCAACTTGTTCCAGTGCTCAGTCACCCTCACAGTTGAGAAGTTTTTTTCTTATATTCAGACAGAACTTCTTGTATTTCATCCAGGTTATTGATGAAGTTAAACAACACTGGACCCATGATTGACCCCTGGGGTACCCTGCTAGCTACAGGGCTCTGACTAGACTTTGTGCTGCTGGTGACAACCCTATGAGCTCTGCCATCTAGCCTGTTTTTAATCCACCTCATTGCTCATCTAGCCCCTAATCCGTCAGTTTACCCAGGTTGATGGTGCCAGATACAGTGTTGAAAACAGAATCTTTCCCACCGTCTGACTTGACAGCTAAACTGGGAATGGCTGAGAGAGCAAACATCCATGCTGCATGCTCTTTGATGCAAAATGAAGGTTTTGGTTGAAACAAGCAGTTTATATGAGATTGGCAACATACCATGGATTGCAGGGTTTTACAGCATGTTCTTCTCCAAAGCAGGTTTCAGTGACATTTGTTCATGGCTAGGAAGGGAGCTTGAGCTAATGGCATTTGTGTCACACCCGCCTTGCACAGACAAGGCTCTGCAGGCCTGGAAATGAATCCAGGATGCACCGCGTCCGTAGGTGTGGACAGGAAGTGTAGAAATACAAAAATAGTTGACATGGGTGTGGGGAGAAGTGAGAACTATCAGTCTGCTTGCTGCAATTCTCCTTATTCCATTTTGCATTTGTGTTCATGTCCACAATGGGCTCTTTTGTGTTGTCTCTGTAGGAGGAGGAAGAGCAAGAGGAGGAGGATGATGACGAAGATGATGATGATACAGATGACCTCGATGAACTAGATACAGACCAGCTGCTGGAAGCTGAGCTGGAGGAGGACGAGAACAATGAGAACGCTGGTGAAGACGGAGAAAACGATTTCTCCCCTTCTGATGATGAGGAGCTAGCCAACCTTCTGGAAGAGGGAGATGAGGGTGAAGATGAAGACTCTGATGCTGATGAGGAAGTCGAGCTGATTCTTGGAGACAGTAAGTGCGAATGCCCAGCTTGGTGACTGGAGGTGACCTCTGTGTAATGGCAGCTGAGCATGTGGACTGACGGAGATGACATTCCCTCCTCCCTGGAATGGAAGGCCCAAATTTCCATGCTTGTTCCCCTGTTGTCTCTTAGTCTATTGGCAAAACAGCTCTGATCTGAGGGGGGGGGAAACAAAAAAAAACTCCCATGAGTTTTGGAAAGCCAGGTACTTCCCATCAAGTGCTCCCAGATGCAGATGTGAGAGCTTAAAGGCAGGCAGTGAAAACTGCAGATGAAGAAGCCCTGTCTGAATGTTGCCGGCCTGTTCATTAAGGGCACACTGGTTAAACTGCTGCTTTACCTCCCTTCCCTGTCTCCTTTTTAAGGACTGCGAAGCCTTTTTGCTTTTTTATTTTCTCCTCCCTTGATGCTATTCTTTCCCCCCCCCTTTTTTTTTTTTCTTTTTTTTCAGTTGTTTAAAGTGCAAAGCTATCATGGTGTTTCCAACTTTGCTTTCTTTTTACTGAACTGTTCTGATGCTAATGTAACTTTTGGGGGTTAAAAATGAGGAGGAAAAATATCTGGCCATAGTCCAGAACTGCAGAGGCGTGAAATATTAACAAGGAGCGTGTGTGTGTGTATGTGTGTGAGCCCTGCTTGTTATGAAATGGCCACATCTCTACACCCTTTTTGGACAGGACAACTTGAGCAGAACTTCGGATACCTCTGGGGGGCTGCAGCCAAAGCATCTTTTGGTTGTGAGGCTGCTTGACACAAAAAACGGGACCTTCCAAGCAAGGAGTGCAGCTCTGCCAGGCTCGTGTATGCCCAGTCCGGGCACGTGGCTTCTTCAGGGGGCTTTTGTGGCTTTCCTCTCTGAAACACCAACTTCATCTGCCTTGCTTTCGTTCCTCTTCCTTCGCTTGGTGTGTTTTGCTTCAACCCCCATAAGATAACAGGGGGTGTGCTTGGACCAGGATAACTCAAGGAACAGCTGGAGGAGGGAAGCGAGTGGCTTGGGATCCTCCTGCTTTATAGGAGTCTTTGCTTCCTCCTCAGGAACCATCCATGGAAAAGATCGTAAGCATGAATTTGCCTTCCCCGTGCTTTGTCAGCGTGTCGGGTGGGTCTGTGCTTGTCCTGCCCAAGGCACTTTGGGCACAGCGCACATCTTCCATGAGCTTATTCCTGTGCCAGCGGGTGTCCCTGCGAGATACCCAAGGGAAGCAGTGGATGGAGAGCTCATCTGAGGCCAAGAGAGCCTGCCCTGGGGCTACGCTGCGATCAAGGGGCTGTGACTTCTCTTGCTGAGCAGGGTGACTTGCAGCAGGGCCGTTCTCTCTTGTTTGCTGAGCTTTTGTCTTACAAGCTACAGTGACAACTTCCAGGCAGGCTATGAGCATCTGCCCATCTGCCAAGCAGCTACAACGGCCGTCTGGAGCATGAGCAGTCAGGGATTCCCTTTCCAAAACTGCCTTTCTTTGGAGAGATTTCTGCTGCTCTTTCTCTTCAGAGCCTCTGGACTGATCCCCCTTGTGCTTCCTCCCGTCCTGCTGCGTGAACCCTATTGCTGCAGTGCTGGCTGCTGCTTTCCGGCTCCGCTGGCCCTGCCGTGACTCTGGGAGCACCAGGAGCCCTCGGTGTCGCCTTGGCCACGATTCCTTGCCCAGCTCCACGAGCTCCTGGATGGTCTCGTAGCTCCTCTGAAGCAGCTGGGCAGCAGTTGCTCTTCCAGTGCTTGTTGTCCATGAGGAAATACCAGACTCCGAACCGGTCGGGCTGCAGAAGCAGGTGCATCCAAGCAGCGGTGCCAACTCTCGGAGATCCAAATGCTTCCAAATAACTGGCCAGCAAAAGGCTCCCAGGAAGGTCATGTCCCAGGCTCCCTCTGGCATTTGGTTTCCCTCTTTGCGTTTGAGTGATCTCAGTGGAGTTGAGGGAAAGGGTTTGTGCCCTCTGCTTGCCTGTGATTTTCTTCTTTTCCAAGGAAAGCGTTTGAGCAGGGGGTGAACCTTCCTGAAGGGCTGCCTTCCCTTGAGAGGCATTTTAGCAATGCAGTAAAACTGAGATGGCTGAAAGGAAATCTTGTCCTTTTTCTTTTTTTTTTTTTTTTAAAACTATTTTTAACACCTAGTTAACTGCAGCATCCAATGACAGCACTTCAGCAAAAGAGCCATCGTCACCCAAGGTAAGGCAGGAGACGTCGCTGCTGGAGCTGCTACTGCCCCCCTCGTGCTCAAGGGAGCGGGGCGAGATTGTCAGTTTTCCATTAAAAAGCAGGTGTGTTTTTGTGTGTGAGTGTGGTTACACCCGGCAAGTGCTCTCCTGCCTCCATCCTGTATCGCAAAGGAGAACCCAGTGAGATCCCAATTTTCCGTCACAGGTCACCTTTAATCAGAAGAGCTGCAGTAGCCCTTGGGTTGCCAGAGGAAGGTGCCAGTCATGAGCACAGGGATCAGGGATGGATCCCACCGGAGAGGAGGGACAGACTAGCGAGAACCACATGCTGGGAAGGTCTGGGTCCACCTGGGGAAGCAGCCATAGGGAATGGGCCCTGTGGATGTTGCACGGAGGCCGCTCTTGGTTGCATCAGGTTGGAGGAACTGTCAGGGTTGCGTGGGGAGCGAGGTGCCCTGAAAGCTGCCGCGTTCGGCTGTGCACGGTCAAGCCGCGCAGGCAGCGCGCGAGGGACCTAGGGGACTTGCTGCCCGTGTCCTCCCCGTCTTGCCGGGAAGACGCTGCCAGCTCCCGGGAAGCGCGCTTGCTGAAGCTGCCCCGCTCTTCCCGATGTGTGTTACCTGCGGAAAGCTCCGTGCTGCTCTGCTAACGGCTCCTGGTTGATCTGGTAGCACGAACGGGGCCGGCTGCCTCGTGCTGCCCCGGAGCCGCCGCTCTCCGCGGGCACCTCCTGCAGCTCGGAGGAGCCGCCGTCCTCGGGCACCTCCCTAACCCGCGTGTCTCCTTCCAGCCGACAGCTCGGACAACTCGGACCTGGAGGACGACATCATCCTGTCGCTGAACGAGTGAGGAGCGGCGACCAGGCCGGGCGGTGGCGGGAGGCGGCGCTCCCTTCCCAGCACGGAGACCAAATCGGAAATGGATCCCGAGCGCCCCGACCCCTCTCCTCCTGGGGCAACCGGAGGAGTTCCAGCCCATCCGCTGTGTTGGTTTGAGTCACTCTGAGGCTCGGGGCGAAGCCCGACGCTCTCCAATAAAGAGACTTGGGGTTAGGCCTCTTTTTTTTTTTTTTGTTTTGTTTTGTTTTTTTCTCTCTCTGCC
>VZSV01000277.1:375862-437326 GCA_013398735.1 Nothocercus julius
TTTTTTTTTTTTTTTTTTTTTTTTTTTCCTGATTGTTTTTACTGAAGAAACAGGCTAAGGTGAGTTCTCAAGTCAGTGGCCAAGGATTTCGTTGTGCAGGAAGCACGCCGTGGACCTGCTGGCCGTTTCCTTACCATGGGGCAGGCTTCGGGGAGGTACTGGTGGGGCCAGGATGCTCCCAGTGTGGGCTGACAGGAACGGCAGGGCTTCTCTCGTCCCGCTGTCTAGGCTCCAGCTGCTGGGTGCTGCTGGCACAGCTGGAGGAGTGAAACACAGTGATCTTGGGTGACACAATGGGCTTGCTGGCACCAGGACTGGCTTCCCCATGCACTCTTTAGTAGAAAAAAGGGGATAGATTCTGCAGACTAGGTGAATGGTAGGATTAAAAGCACACAGAGATCTGCTAGGCTACAGGGGGTTAAGTTTATAGGTTGCACTGTTAAGGAAGTGAGTGGCCATGGCAGGGGCTGTTAGTCTTGCCCCTTCATGAGCCCTTGGGCTCAGATTTGAGGAGCGAGAGAACTCTGCAAGGTTTCTGGCAAACCACTGAGTAGGCAAGAAGAAATTTCACCAATGGAACTGCAGAGAGAGAGGGGTCAGTTGTTAGCAAGGCTGCTTAGCAGAGATTACAGAGCAGCAAGGAACGCGTAGCAGAACCCCGAGGAAACACAGGAACTTAGAGGACACGAGGGTAATTACACCTCAAGTCGATCAGCAGAAGTCATGATGTTCAAGACAAAATTTACTGAGCTACAGCATAATCACAAATTTTGGTTCCAAGATATTTAAATAAGGCAGTTTAGAGATTGAGCGTTCATTAATCCAGAGAGGGGGACAGGAAGGCTTTCCTCATATATTGAAAATAATAAAAATTCAGTAAGTCTACCAGAGAAGAGCAAGATAAAAATAGCTTTTGTCATCTTCAGTTTGAAACAGGGAGAACAGAAGCATGGAGAAACAAACATGGAGTTTGACAGCTGAAGAGAATTTCCCCTTAATTAAAATGCCTGCAACCACTGTGGTGCATCTCTCTTCTAAAATGACTTTGAAAGCTTTCTCTGGAATTCTTCTTTAGTCCATGACTGAGCATAAACTCAGGCTCCCAAAGGACTTAAAAATCCCCATTATAGAGAAAACAAGACCACAGAATGACAGCCTCTTAAGGCAGAAAAAAAAAACCCCAAAACATTAACATGTTAAAGTAAATGTTGTTTTAAAAGAGAAGCACCCTCCAACTGAGCAAAGACATAGGAAGATGATGATACCAAGCACCCTGACAGAGAACAGGTTCCAACCAGTGGCTGTGTTTCATCTGGACACTGGTAAAACAGCTTCAGATTTATTTTGTGATCAGCCCCGCCTGTGCTGTACATGTGCCAGAGTGCTCTAATTGGGACTGTAATTGGTGTCAAAGGTTAAAAGCAGAGAGGACGATGCTGTTATGCCAGTGTGTTATTTTCTCCTGTGCTATATGGGCATCAGGCAAGAAGGCCAGAACAAGAGCTGAATTGTTTGACCTATAAAACTATTGATTTTACAGTGAGCTACTCCCCTGGGAGTTACTCTGTCAGAGTTCAATGTAGCCTCTGGCCAGCAGAGTTGCTCTGAATTCAAAGGATTCAGTCAAGGTCACTTGGACAGGTGTGAAGGTAGCAAAACTGACAGATACGACAACGTCCAAATGTCTTACCAGGAGAAAGGCTACCTGGTCCCTTCTCCAAGATTTAAAACTGTGTGGCAAGGGAACTAAAGAAATTTTACACCTGAGTGCCTGATCACTTGATGTGATGGAGGACAACAAATCCCTCAAATCCCTCTCGATGCCTTCTCACCTTGCTCTGTCTCTGAAATCCCTGACTGCTGTATACTGTTGGTAATCTTGATATGATTAATAAGATGGGCAAGAGGAAATGAGGATGTGGGTATGAGCCATTTCTTTTACACTGCTTTGTAAACTGGGTACCAGCTGATACCAGCCTTTGAGGACAATTAACATGCAAAATTTAACATGTTTTTACAGAACTACAGAACAAGGATGCCTGGATTGCACCCGAGATATTCACTGTGATGAGAGATCGATGTGGCTCAGCTGTTGCAAGTAAGTCTTTGGATTCATCGTGACAAGGTGCCAATGTTCTGACTAGTCTGGTACTGTACTGATACCACTAAGAAAGATTATTAAAAAAATGTATAAAATAATAATAACCAGGCCTACTGATCAGTAACAGGAAAGGTGAAGAACATGGTACCCTAGTGCATAATCCTCTACACGTTCTCAGTGTTCCCTCATTCACCCCCCTTTGAGTATTTAGGAGAATTGGAAATGATGCTGAGGTCAGAGTACTTTGGAGGATGGCTGCTGCCTATTAAAAGCGGCATTTTATCCAAAGTGCTTTGTGAAAAAAACATCTAGGGGAATGCCTAGTGTTCTGTCCTTGCCCAGCTCGCTCTCCTGAACAGTATTCACGTGGAGGGCCAAGTTCATTTAGGAGGGAAACTGCATTTGAACAGTTACGCTCTGGGCAAATGTCACCCTGCTGTCAATGAGGATTAATGAATGGAGCTTTTGACATGGCAAGGAAAGGGCCTGGATAAATTCGTGGGACATGACTGAAGTCAGGATGTCATTTGCCTTGTTTTTACTTACAAAGAATGATGAGGGTTCAAAGGCTGCAAAAATGCCAGTAGGTGCATTTATACTACCAATATGGCTGAAGAGATGGGATTCCCATAACACTGTCCCATAGGAGCAATTGTGTACAGCGACTGCGTCTTCCACGTCTCCTTTGCACAGCCTGGGAGCAGACTGTCCTTGCTCTCCTTTCCTTTGCCCTGTGTACTACACTCCTGCGTAAATACTACCAGCAAATACAAATTTGAATATTAATTGTACCTAACCAACACACATATTTACCCTCCTATTCCAGATCTTTCTCCTGTCCAGCATAAGGAAATCTCACCATCTCCATGGTCACGTGCTCTGTTCAGATTGAACACGGCTAAGACAGAGCATCCTTAATTCTGAATTAATTCTTCATGCCATGTTTTCTCTCTCCATTATGGATAAAAATTATCATTCTGCTATTTGTTCAAAACAGTAAGTTGGCTTTTGGTCTTGATCTGGACCTTTTTGAGGCCACCACATAGTAAAAGTGGTAGTGGACTCTCATTTATTAAAAATTCCAAAAGTTTTGATTGTTTTTTTTTTTTTTTTAAAAGGATATGATTCCGTTAAGGCACAAGTACCGAAACAGGAACAGTGAAAGAAGTCACATCCAGTGGCATGTGTTACGCCAGTCAGACCTGAGAAGCATGACGGTCTTTCCTGGCCTTAAAACCTTTAACCTTCACAATACCATTTTTTCTACCCCTATGCAGGGCTGTTGCTTACGGCAGAATCCTTGACTCAGATTTTCGCTTACGAATTTAGCTCCCTTGTGCTTTTGAGATCACTTTTTGAGCCCATCGCTTTGGCCATGGAGCCCCTTTGACAAGCTCCTCCTTTTCCATTCCATCAAACTGCTTTTCTTCATGCTTTCTTTTGTGTTAATTATCCATCATCCTTTGCCAGCTGCTGACAGGCTGATTTCCCATCTATTTGGAGACTTGTCATGCCAACCTCCATGCTCACCTGGGAAATCTTAAACATAACCTCTTAATGTTCTTCCCTCCATGCTGCATCTTACCTTATACCACTGTTGTGCTTTAAACTCTTCTTTGAAATATTCCCCTTACTAACAGAGATTGGTTCCTTTTCTTAAAACAGTGATTTTCAAAAGTCTGCATCCCTAGTGATACATCTAAATATAAAACTGCCTTAGAAAGGAATTACTAGAATATGTTAATGCTTTGAAGAAAAAAAAAATAGGTATTAAAAATAAAAAAGCTCCAAATCCTGCAGTTGTTAAAGTAAATTCTCAGTCGCTGCTTTGTGAGTTGTACCTGCTAAAAGCTGTAGGATTTGGCCCAACGATTAAATCAAAAACTGACTCTGAAATATAGAGGTTTATGCAACTGCACCCTTCTATGAGTGATCTGAGATGTCTATAGATTGGCAGAAGGCCCAGTTAACTAAACTCCCAATTTAAAAATGAAGGTACTCAGCTAAGAAAGGCAGAAAGAAGCTGCAGCATGGCCACAGTAATAATATTTTAGGTAGCATGTATGTTAACTAGGAGAAAAAAAATACCTTTCTCAGCCACTGACAGGTTGGGATCGCTGCAAGGTTTGCATGGTCCGATCATCTGCTGGATCAAAGCGCGCTGGAAACTTGGCGGCTAAGAGAGGGGAAAGTTAGCACAGAAAACTGAAAATAGGTAGAGCAGCTGGTGCAGAGCCCTGGCACTTCCCCTTTACTTTCTTTAAGGAAAAAAAAAAAAGGATTTTAATTAAAAACGTACAGGAGTCTTAGGCTATGTCTTCATTAGCAAGTACCGCAGTGTGATACTAGCAGCTCTCTAGAGTGGAACAGTGTTGAGGACCCCTGTTCATGCTGCTCACGGTCTCTGGCTGAGTTCAGACTAGCTCTGGCCTGGTCTCCTGTCTCCTCGCAGCTCTTCTGGAGCTCAGCTTCTAGTTTTGTTTCATTTAAGAGAACTGAGACTGCTCTAGACTGTTCTTGGATGGGAACTGAAGGAGATTCCCTCCACAAGCCTGAGCCAAACTAAAATGCAGGTATGTGGGCATAGCTGAAATTTCTCCATCTGCCAGTAGTTGACGAGAGGGCAGCTTGTTCAGAGACCCTGTATTATTTCTGTCTTTTGTTGGTTTTATCATTTCTGGAAAATTGCCATAAAGGCATATAGAAGCACCTTTGAGATCGGACTACAGGAAAGACATGGTTCTAGAAAAGTTCACTCATAGCATGACTCTGCAAACAGCCAGGGCTTCTATGACAAAGCTGGGAAGAGGAGCCCATTTTCACAAGCAATTTTTGTGATTTTAACATTGTCATTACAGTCTGTGTCACTTGACTACCAACGTGGGTGGCTCCAATAGGCAACAACTGTGGAAATGTCTGCATGACCTCTTGAAAACCTGAAAAACACTCTGAAAAACATCCTGCAGGGGTAGTTGTCCTTTCCAAACAGCCAAAACAGAGCCCTGAGGCAATCAGAAATGGTAGAAACGTTAAGTCCCACCTTCAGACAGCTGAGCTACAAAGCAAGGTACCTGTCCGTTCTCCATGAGCGCTGCGGGATACATGGCGCTGCTGGGGCGGTCCCGGTGGGTCGGCAGCAGCATCATCAGCTCCCGAGAGTGCCGGTACTTATCTGGTAGAGAGGGAGAGCCTGTAAACGAGTGAGAACAATCACGTACACGTGACAGACAACAGCCACGGCTCAGCATGCCCAGCGAGCTAGTCCTCCTTGGCAAACTGTTGGCACGATGACCTGACGGGATGTGAGGAGACACCGTGCGGAGCCCACTGAACAGCTAGCGGGTGGTAGGGTTAACAGCACAAAGGTTGAAGAAGACCTGGCTTCCTACAAACAGCTAAAGACATTCTACATATGGTGTTTAAGACATCGCTAGTTTTAGGTTGCCTTCTTTCTCTTAAAAAAAAACTCTTTATTTGCATGGAATCGTCTGTGGCTCTGCTTTACAGCACCCAGTGCTCCCTCACACCGGGAAGTATTTTGAGGTTATCTAAATGCCATAACATTTTATGCATTTTAGGACTGATTTGGGGAAGGAAAAAAAAAGGCTAAAAAAAAAGCTACGCCGTTCAGTTGGAGCAGGAAGCTGCTTAAAGCCTCAGTTATGGTAAAGCCTGAGGTGTAGCCGTGCAATAAGTGATACCACACTTGGCTTCCTCTTTGTTAAAACAGCAAGTTGTAATAAATTGAATTTCCTACAAACATGGGTGGCACCTTACTTGTGTGCACCCACGTGCCATGGAGTTACTGCTCAGTGTGTTGTTAGCCTGAGCTAGCACATAGCAACAGGAAATGTGCTAATACTTACAAAAGGACATGCTTGCTTTGGTAGATTTAGCTATTAGCTATCTGAAGAGTTGTCAAATTTAAGAGGTGGGGGTGTTTTGCATACAGTGTCTCCTGGAAGGCAGGATTATCTGGGAGTTCTGTTCTTCAAGCTGAGCCACACAACACACTTCCTTCTGATACGCGACAGCTGGCAACAGGTTTGCCCCCAAAACGATTCCTTTCAAGCTGGATCCACGCAACCCCATAGGGTGCCCAAGATTAGGCACAAACTGATGTGCTGAAGCTGCTAAAGTGAGCTGGAACTGGCACTGCTTATTTAAGAGTGTCACAAACACGCACTTAACAGATGGCAGCACACAGCGCATCGCAGAGCCATGCCGGCTGTTGGGGAATACATGCCCCCTTTTGCAAACTTTCCACAACCACACACGTTACCTGGACAGCACTCCAATGTATGAGCAAAGGCACTGGGGCTGGTTAATGCAGCTTTTACCCCAGCAAAAGCAAACATGCAGTTTGGGGGAACCGATACTCGGCATACAGTGGAAGGGACAACGTATCCAGAGGAATGCAGGAGAAAGTCCTACAATTGCAACAGTTGCATCAGGGATGGCAGAGCCCACATAAATCTTCACCCCATCCCTGCATCAGCAGCTGCAAAATAGCTACATTCTCGCCCCAAACTCATTTTCGCCCCAGACAGAAGACAAACATGGACAACATTCTCTGCTTGTATGTACAACAGCACGTTGGAAAACAGGTTAACACTTTATGCTGAGTCTCTTTTACTCGCGAGTCACAAATAGCCCTGTTTCTGCAGGATGCTGAACTTTCGCTTGGGCCCAGGACTATGGCACCGCGCAACCAACACTAAATTTTCCCATTTTATTTATTCTGTGGCACTTGTCCGTTTTTTTACCCAAGATGCAAACCACCGCTATGTGCCAGCAGTTTATAAAGGATTGGACTTTCCACAACATCTTGGTCTGTATGACCTGAAAAATCCCACGTGTGCTGCCTAAGGTGGCAGAGTCTAGTTTAAGAAACAGCCCTGCGAGTTGGTGCCATAAACTGGTAAGAAGCACAGCTACAAAGATCAGACTTTGCCAAGCATCTGGTTTGCAGACAAAATTAAGCATGGATAACTCCAAATTGTGGGCTACAGGACTGGCTATACTGAAGCATTTATTAATAATCAGGGCCGCTGCTTCAACCAGCTAGCACATTGAGCAGGACTCCTTTTCAGAGACTGGCAAAATGTAAAAAAAATGAAGTCAGATCTTTTAAAAACTTTCAGGGCAACTGCAGTGTCCATAGGAAATGCTGCAGTACGTGCTGGGGCTTATTCCTCTATGCTCTGGTTCACTAGGTGCAGCTGATGTGTTCAGTGTTGTACCTGTTATTAATGGGAAAACAAAACCTATGCTGAAGGCAAAGGTCATTTTTCATTTTTTAATTACAAAAATGTTAATCCACAGATAGCCAGTATGCGTCTTAACAAATGCAACTGAAAATGAATACAGTAAATCTTCAAATTTAATGAAACTGTGCCCCTAAATTCGTTATTTTTATTATGGTTAGGAAAGCAGCTTGTTACTCTACCAAATCATGACATTTTAGCTTTGAGAAGGATTTTAATGCAAGAAAATGGTTTCTTGCAAAGTGCTGAGGAAGACACCAAAACTCATTTTTGGCACCTGAAAAGGAGGCTGAAGCAGTAGGGATGTCTTAACAGGTTGCTCATTAAGTGTCATATTTTCCTTTCTGGAGTGCCCGGGAGGAGTCCCAACCAGATTTTAAATGCAATTACTAAAAATAAAATAAAATAAAATAAAAAAAATTCCCCAAACTTACTCATAGCTCTTTCCAGGCCTTTCTGTTATACCTCATGCCTAATATAACCTTAATAATAATATAAGCCTTAACAGGCTTAATATAATTTATTTTACTCCAGCAGGGCTCCAGCAGTCTCAGGAATCATCTCAAATGAAGCCAGAACAAACTCAGGAATTCTTGCTGATCCTGCACACAACAAGAGTGTTGCTGTCTGGGTAGGGGAGAGCCCACACAAAGGTCAAGCCAGAGGAAATCTGAGACAGGTACTTGTTAGTGCGAGAAACAAAGTAACCAGTAACATCCTTCCCCGTCATTAGCACAAAATTAGAGAATCTGATGGCATTTTTTTTTTTCTAAATCTATTTTGAGACCCTGGCTCTAAGTTGTGTACATTATAACCTCTGTGTAAACCTTGCTGCTTTAATCTCCTGTTTATTGATATCACCTAATCATCATTAACCTACTTTCTTGATGATCATCTTTTAAACAGAATACTGATGTAATTTTCTTAAATTTTATTTTCTTTGAAAAAAAAAAAAAATTTCTTTGAAAGAAGTCAAATGATTTACTAGTGTCACTTTAGCTGCATAAGTGACCAAAAGAAGCCACAAGCATTTGCATTAATCCAGCAGGATTTTAAAATCTTATTTCTAATTCTCCCTTCCCAAGCAGGACCCTTTCACTGAAGTTTAGTCTATCTCATAAAGATACCTGCCTCCTCAGAACAGTGTTAGTAGCTGAGCTCTGGAAAGGACTTTGCAGTTAAAATGAGAAGGTGCTACAAGAATGTAATGGGATATTTTTTTTCCCCACTTTGAGGCTAAAATGTGGATTTATAAGGGAAACATTTAAACAACTGTTAAAAAAAAAAAAAAAAAATAGAAATGTTCAGCTTAGAGCCAGAGGTGACTGAGATGCTATGCTGATCAATTTAGGTAGCCCATGTGAAATGAATTGTTGGCCCTCACAGACTTCCTGCCTGAGGTGCTTAGCTGCAGCACGGTGACTGTTGTCGCTTGGTTGGGAGTCTCAGCAGAAAGGCCAAGGCTCGGATGGCTCACGGAGACTCAACTGTCCTCTCACCTCTAGAGGTGGTCCCTCCGGCACAGAGATGAGGCACATTGGAGGGGGCAGCGTGGGGAAGCTTGCACGGCTGCCGCCCATGCTGTATCTGCTCTGTGGGTAAATAGAGGGCTTCAGCCTCCAGTGTTGTCAATCCAGCACCTTTCACCAGCACTAAATTAAAAAGAATATAAATAAATACAAAAAAAAAAAAAGGGAAAGAAAAAAGAGGTGCATTGGCAGAGCTTCCCACGTAATGCTTGTGAAGTACCTTGCTCCAGCCGGCCACAATAGTTTCTCATTCTTACAAGCATCAAATTCACCCAAAACCAAAGGAAAAAGCACCGAGGAGAAAACCAATGCTGCATTACCACGGTGGAGCTTAATTGAAGGGCTTTTCCTTGTCATGAATAATTCCATCCCAAATTGCAGTGTCGTAAAACCAGAGGAGTGACTTGCACACTGTGAACACGTACAAGATCTGGTGCTTCACTAGAAATCTCATAATTTACACATGAGTAAACTGTGAATACTATGCTTCCCTAATGTGAAAATGAACAAACCTGCCTGTGAAGAAACCTTTTATCATTAGCTGTCAAAACATTTTAGTAAGAGCAAAGAATACAATAAAGATCTATTCATTTATTTTTCAAAAATCATTATTTCTCTTATTGCTTCCATATCTGTGGCCATTTTCACTGCCTAGTTCCCATCTCTGGGAGGTGCTGTTGACTCAGCTGTGGGCAGCACACCCTGCAGTAGCACTCACTATTTTGGTTTCTAAGCGACAGCAAAGAATCCAGTGAGAAGGGAATCTGGGGATGCTCGGAGGTCATCAGGCTCACAAAGACGGGCACAGCCTGTTACTGCAAATACAAAATCTTTTTAAAGCCTAAAATGATGTGAGCACCAAAACCCTTCAGTTCCCCCCAGAGAATGAGATCTCGCATGTCAGCTAAGGCATCTTCATTTAAAGAGTGTCTTCCTGACATCACAGCCCTATTTTCGGTTCCATTTTCCCTTTCCCACTCTCCAGTTTCATTGTGTTACTCTACAATTCAGCTGAATTGTCATTATTCTCCTTACAGCTCTTGGCAACCAGTGAAGCCATCTGCATTTTGAAGACTTCCGTTTCTCACCGTCCTCCTCCATCTGATTGTCCAATTAAATCATTTGGATGCATCTGTATCATTACAACAGCCAGTCAGGTAAGATCTTACTGCAAGACTGACCAAAAAAGCCCCAAACTGGCTCAAGGGGATGGAGGTTTTTACTTGTTATCAAGCAGTAAAAACCTTCCCCTCTCTATTCTTATGGAGAGGGACAGTTCCCCTATATGAGAAAAAGGGGTAAGATTTATAAAACAGCCCTTGTATCAGTCTGCATCTTGGAGACCTTCTTCATACACCATGAAAAGAGGTGGAGAAGTGTGTGAACCTGTAGCTGAGATCCTCAAAAGAGAAAAAAAAAAAAAAAGTTTTGAAGATGTTACCAAAACCAGGAGTTTACAGGAAGTGGTTCTGCTTCAGCTCTGAGGCGTGGGGAGAAAACGATTAGCTCTGTCAAGACCAGCTACTCTGGCAGCAAAGGCAACTTAAGTATCCCTACTATCTGCTTTAATTTTTCACTTTATTCAAGAATTTCCCAGTGGAGAAGTCCTTTAACTCTGGTACTTGTAGTTCTCATCTTTCAACATTCATGCTTTCATTTGCACACATTTATAGTAACCTGTCTCCAGTTCATTTTTGTATCACAGTTTCATTTAAATGTAATGTGAAATTACTTTTTTTTGCCTTTGACTCCATGATCTACCTCTCTCAACTACTGTATCAAAGAATATGCTTGTCTTAAATATTCTTGTTTTCTTCTACATTGCCTGCCACAATTTTGTGGAGGGACAGTGGAGGCCATGAGGGAACTGAACTGCCTGAAACCAGCATAACCCAAAGATATACTCCAAGTATGGCTGAAAAAAAGGCCAAATCCATTCTGGAGAATGAAAATCATTTTAGAGGAATCATTTTGAAGAGATATTTCCAACTCCAAATGAGAAACAGTGATGTATTTCAGTGCAGCACAGCAGTTCAACCAATATGTCAACCAGCTGAAATATTTCAGGGACTCCAGGAGTCCCAGCTGCCCCATCACTTGAGCCCGTCCGTTCTTACCTCGTGCGCTGGAAGGGGCAGAGTTTATCATCTGCGATGGTGCAGAGTGGGTAGAGCTCAGGCTTGAGGTGGAAGGGCTGGCCTGGGACGAGGACAAAACAGACACGTTGGTGACAGAGCCTTGGTACCTGGAGTTAGGGTAAACAAGCTGCAGGAGGCAGAGAAATCACCAAAACAGAACAGAGTGGATCAGTGCATTAGATATTTACCTGTCTCAGGTCACCCAAAGGGATCTCTTGTCTAGGAAAGAACTTCTGTGCAGTCACTACTGACCTGCACCAAGGCTGTGGGACTCCTTCCAGCCTCTCACCAACTATGCCAGTGTTATCAAGCATCCCAAGCATCCACATGTGCTGCATGGGTCCAGTAAATAACACGCTGGATGAATATGGTTGCATACCACACTGCAATTTCTTCTCCAAGTAAACCTGACTGAATTACTGTCGCCTTTCTTGAACCATGTCAGCTTCTACCCATTCAGGTCTTTGAGAAAAATCTCACCGGACAGATCCGAGGGCCCGGACAGGTAAACTACCCTGCTCCAAAATGCTATACCTGCATGTGGTACATATCCTCAGCAGTCTCCCCCACAGAACTGTCCGTTAGGATAACCAGATTTCCCGTTTCGCTGGAGGTGTGTGACGACAAGGAGGACGATGAGTGTCGGACTGAACCGAGCAAGTTCAGCGGGCTGGAAAAAAAAACAACAGAACAAGGGCACTATTGCTTTTTGAACCTGTGTTTCATTTTAGGAAGCTTAATTCTTCAAGGCTAGAAGTATCTGCAGCTTCCCCACTGCTTTAGGTGACCTCCAGATGTCAAATGCTTTGAGAAAAGGCAGCCCAAAGTAGCCAAAAACAACCTTTCATAAATAGACACATCCACGGAACTGGAAATAAAGCTACACTTAAAATAACTTAGTATGTAGAATATAAACTCTCAGAATCCAAAGCCAGGTTAACAGCGTGTCATCATCCTAGGTGTATAACCGTTTTGTTTACCACAGAACATGCTGAAACTGCTGAGACACATTCCCAAGGAAGCCAAGCAGAAGCCACCCAGGTCAAACACAGTTGCCTGTCCACATACGCTGGGCCTCAGGAGCGCAGCTGAAGGTGACATTGTGGCTAGCAGTAAATGAATACAGTCCAGTGCCTGCAGGCTGCTCTCTGGGCTCCATCACAAACTGCATTTTTTCTTTCTCATTCTCCATCACATGCACAAGGACTTACTTTGAACACCACAGAGCCCCACTAATTTACCACTAAGAACTAAAAAAGGCTTTACAAATTGGTGAATTTTGAGGAAAAACAAGCAAGCAAACAAAAAAACGTTTTCACCCAGACCCTGTCAGCTGCTAAACCCTTAAAGCAGCGTAAGACCTACTTAATTTCATTACTAAAAAGAATACCACCATCCTGGATTCAAGAGCAAGTCTCCATAGCTTTTCATGCCAAGCTTAAAAGGTGCTACATGGATCCGCAGAGAGAAATCAAAAGGCGTAACAACAGACATTTCACAACCTGAGACTCACTTCTGTCACTGTGTTTCTACTAGCATCATAGAAACTTTCAAGTTTTTTGCTGGATGCAGAAACGTGTTTTGTCCTGAAAATCCCAATTTTTGCCCTCAGTCACTATCAATAACAATTTTTATGGATAGGTATTCAGTTTCCGTAAGCATCTACATTTTAAGATGTTTCTCTGAAAGCTGAGCAATTCAATATTTATGTATAATTTTCTGATCAAAACAGCCATTCTGATGGCATCTGGGTTGATTTGATCAGAATTGTGAATATTTTTGGAGTTTCAAAAACGGGGGGTTTACATTGAGTTGAGTTCTAACCCAAACAATAAAAATGTCCTTTTATGTGTGCAGAGATCCTAAGTATTTCAGTAGAAGCAGATGTTACCTGTGTCGATGCACCAGCTTTATGCTCTCGGGGCTCATCGGTCCATGTGAAACCAGAACGTTGCTGCGTGGCGTGCTAGAGCCAGAACACGCTGGACTCAGCTTATCCAAACCAGGTAACTCCTGCACAGGAAACAAAAATTGCTTACATAAAACAGGTGAAATAACTAAGTCGGAAATAACTACGAGGAAAAAAAAAACTCTTCTAGAAAAATCTTGATCTCTTTCCATGTTCTCAACAGCCATTCTAGTTAGACCTAAGAGCTTCAGCACTTTATAACCCTATTCTCTATTTATTTCCAATAGTACTTTTGAGTCACCATGTCAGGAATTAGGGAGGATAACCTTGCAGATGACAGCCATGTAAATCTTGCAGAAAAACAAATGTGAACTTGAGAATACAGATCCTGTGCAAACCCTCAAGACAGACAGTGAGCTCAGGTTGGGAGTGGTGACCCACGTGGATCTCAAAGAGAGGCCATACATTAAAATTCTGACATTGCCATTTGTGGCCACCCTTGCAGTCTATTCCCTCCTAATGATGAGGAAAAAGCCTTCAAGTTTTCAGAAAATATATACTCCAATTGGAATGTAAAATGCTGAACGTTCATATTTCAAATCTGGAGGCAGTTGCCTTTCCTGTATAGGAAATGTAGACCTATGTCTACAAATGTATATACTAGGAAATGTAGATCTATAATACAGCATGTCCTGGTGCCCAGAGTTGGATGTCCAAAGTAACCCAAGAGGAATTTCATCTATAAAGAAACACTCCTGAGGGCAGAATCCACACCGTTGTCTTCCAAATTATGACAGTTCTTACAAGCTGAACATCTAACACTTTCTCATAATCTTTCTTCTTCTGCTTTCCACACTTTCTGCTATGTAAGACAACAGCTGAAAATTAAGCTTTACCACTGTTCTGTAATACTGAGACATAAAAAAAGAATATGCAGACACTAAAAATCCCAAGGAATAAAGAGCAGGTTAGCAGACTTGCTAGGACTCGTCTTGAACACCAATCAATAATTCACTTTATAATTTGGCAATGCAGTACATTTAATTAATGCTGTATCTGCCCAATTCTTGTGTAAACCTTGCTGCCACTGATAAAAGTCTTATCAACTCCAAATAAATCAAAATAGGAAACCCAGGTATTGGCTTACGTGGTACAAGCTGGATCGCATCATCTGGAACTGATCTATCAGTTTCTTGTGCAGAGGACGCATTTCTGGGTGTACAAATTTTTCATGGACTGCCAGACCCACTCCTAAGACATGCACCTATAATAAAGAAATTGTAACAGCACAAAACCAAATAAATCCCATCTCAGAGACATCACAGAAGCCCATCCCTCAGTTCTGGCAGCGAGCATGAGAGCACTGTAATGTATTGCACTGTTCGTTTGCAAGACTGTTGATAATTAAGTAAGCCTAGGAGACCTGGCAAGTTCCTATTACTTCAGCAAGTACTTTAAGTGTGAGACAAGTACATTTATGTCATGTTGGATTACACTTGCTAGCGATAACTGTAAAAAATTACCGGATTGATTCACTCTCCAGAGTGAACAGCATTAAGTCCTCACACACATAATTCATTACGACAAAGAATATTCCTTCTACCTGGTGTCAGAAAAGGCGTCAAAGTTGCCAACACAGATTTCTGAGAGGAGCTTCTGATAATTAAGCTGAACAGTGTGGTGTTGTATGCATACTCACCCTTTTTGTTGCTCATTATTTATTTAAAAAGGTCACATTTCCAAAGGTCAAAAATATAATATTAATAATTGAATGAGATTATATAAACTCTCAGATGAAAGAAAATAGCAGTGATAGCCGGCTTTAGATGTATGTAATTCCCTACATGATCCAAACTCTGTACAAACAATAGCTAATTAATCTTCAAACATCCTCTTGAGGATTGAAGGGAGATAAGCATTATCTTTATTTTACAGATGGGAAATCTGAAATGCAGTAAAGCAATTTGTTGAAGAAACAGGCCTAGTAGCTCCATTCAGATTGGGACACATTGTTTAATAGTGTGTGTTTTGCCAAACCTCCGATGAACAGAAATGTGATTTTCTGATTTCACTCCCATCAAAGCATCCAACCAGTTTTATCTACTAAGTTGTTTCTTAGAGCCACTAAGAATAGTAAAACTGTAGATAATATTAATAGGCATTAAATCTTCCCATGTGGCTCTGCCAGTATTATCTCAGTCCTAACCTGGACTGCCCTGGCTGTTATTATCTTTGGAATCTACTGGGAGGAGCTCCTTCAAAATGATGCCAAAAATGATGGCGGATTTGAAACATGCCAAGATATGTGGATAGTAAATGGAGACAACAAAACCCATGTAATCTCATCTGAACTTCAACTCAGCTCCCATCAGGTGAATGGTTGCTCATCTTGGCCATCTCTCCTCTTTTTTTAAATATACTTTAAAACTCCTGTACCGATTTTTTTTCCGCTTTTGAATGGACCAGCTGGATCTGGTATGTTTAGACTGACTGCTGATGAATCTGGAACACTGCTGATGGATCCAGACCCTGTAGCAATACTCTTTTGTGAATAAAAAAACAGACCTGTTCCTGCATGAGCTCTTTGAGCTGTGTGATTTTCTCTGCATCCCCAGGGTGCTTGGTGATATAGTCTTTATCAAAGAAAGCCTGTAGGGAAAGAAAAAAAAAAAATCTTTCTGCTTCCTGAGAGAGATTTCATCATAACTCTGTGCCAAAGGATGACAGGAAAAGGTTTAAAATTATAAGAAATTGAAACATATTAAGCCAACAGCAGCAGCTCAGCTGTATTGCATTCAGCACTCTAGGATTCAGGTAAAGCTGCAGCAGTTTTAGCAGCCCAGGTGACTCTGCCGCTCTGCTAGAGGCTCCCATATCGAACGGCCCAAGGCAGATCTCCTCAGCCCTGCAGGGTCATGAATCCAAGTCAGCCTCCCTACATGGCAGCCGTGAGCGACACTGCTACCGCTGCCATCATTCAATTGTTTGAATTTTGTGTTGCTTCCTTCACAAAACTACCTTAAGCTAAAGGAATTCAGTGAGTACAGACGGAATGAACAAACACCAAGGACGAGGAGCCTTCTCTGCATGCCCCAGACGCATCAAACACTGCTCTCATTTTTCAGTACTTCACAGTAGAATTACCTTTAGCAACACGGAGCCGTAAGTAACAGCTTGCCAAAGAACATACCAGATAACATGCTGCATATTGGAGCCTTTTGCAGTTACAGTGAGGCTGAAATTAGCCTAGCAAAGAATGCTTCAGTAGCTTGAGTCAGCAGCTCTTCTTAATGAGAGCCCCAATTGGTCTCTGTTACCTAAATCCCACTGCCACCTTTGCAAAATGGATTTAAAAGGCAAGCAGCATTAAATAAATGAGTAAATAAAACAACCACCTCCTTCACTTTTGTATCTGCCAAGTCAGGATTTCCAGGTCAGTCAAGCTTACTCTTAAGAAACCCCATTATCAACTGTGTCTACTTCAACATGACACCCCAAATCCATATTGGGTGCCTATGTTGGCACGCAGCTGTGCAAGCTTGATGTAAAATAACCAGCTATAAAATTTTAAATTTGTGGCCAAATAAGGTGCAAGAACATTTGTTTTCCTATTAAGTGGGACTCCTTTTGAAACATGGGAAATAGCATTGAGAAAAGGAGATGCTGAATTCCCCCACACAGCCTGGATTACCTCCTGGTATCGTGCAATTCCCCCATTCACCGCTGCATCAATCACTCCATTCAGACACATGCTGAGAAGATTAATGTTCCCATGCATTTGTTTGTGCTGGTACTGGCTTATCAGTGTTCTCAGCTCCTGGTTTTTGTTCTCAACCACTTGAATGGCGTTTTCCAAAGGACTTACTTCAACCTCAAAGACAAGAAAATTCACTTTAGTTCCATGGATGCTTCACTGTGATTTATTATCTTCCTTGTAATGAAATGGCTTTCCCAGATTGTTCGATGATCTCTCTCGTTCTCTACTGCTTTGTTGAAATCTAGCTACATTAGCAAACTTTACTGTTGGTACTGCTGTATTTTAGGTCACTGATTTGCAATAACTTCCTTCTGCAAACCGAAGACATGATAACAATGCAATATTCCATCTTTTTGGCATTTTCTCCATTATATTGTCATGTTCCTCACCCTATTCCCCTAATTATGTTAATTACTTTTGCTAAGCAGTGGAAAAAGGACATACTTAACCACCAGTAAACTGCAAGATTGCAACCAAAAGACTTCAAGTTGCCTATTCCATGTCCTCAATAATTCATCATTTCAAACCTCACACAGAGGAACCAGGAATGTTACCAGTTCTCTTCTTTCCACTTCAAACCAACGAGAGATCCCAGGCAAACTGTGAGTCAAGGTCAGAGTGGTACGTTCAATCCACAAGCTCTGCAAAGAATTGAGGATGGGAGGGACATGGTGAATATGATTCAAAACATCTGCACTTTTGCTACAAGTGATAAAGAGATAAAGCTTAGAGAAGAACAGATCAACCTTTTAAGCTGTAGCATGTATTGCAAAATATACTGTGATTTCCTGTTGAAAGTCATTTTATATTTAACACCATGAAAGGATTCAGTTATGTTTTAAAGCAAGATCTTAAATATTTCTATTAATATTTAGAGCTCGTTCTGTCATGGGAACCAAGACGACATGTACGTGTACGTGTCAGTAAGAAAATTCCAAACAAATAAAAAACCATTATTGTTTCAAAATGGATTTCTCCTGGGACTAAAATAACTCACCGTTAAACCGGACAGTGCTTTTATCAGGTCTGGGGTATAACCACCAGACTGAAACAGCCACTGACTCTTTGACTTACTATAGTATCTTCCATCATAAAGCCAGATTACTTTAAGTGGTACGTCAGCAGAAAACAAGAGGACTGTATTTGCCTTGAAAACACTACCACTTAAATACTGCTTACTGACTCCTCCTACCTTAAATTCATTCTCCTTGTCCTTTGGGCCTTTATGGAAGGGCCTGTCGTAGCGGAACTTCCGGATGTTGTTGACTCGGTAGAAGCTCTTTATGCGATCAGGGACACGGTCCATTTGCAGCACATCTATGTTGTCCGGGATGGGAGTCACTGCATAGATCTGTAAATCTGCACGAGGTAGTCAAAGAAAGCACGGGCCGTGAAACAGGAAAGCTAACGCTACTGTGGAAAGAAACAGAATGGTGAATCCAGAAAGTTGCTCTCCCCTTGGTTTTCCAACGCTCCTCCTTGCAAGTGGAACGATGGGACACAAGACCAGAGCTACTAGGATGGTCTGCAGAAGTTATAGGACGTTATGGCCAGATCAGCCAAGGAGAATGCCTGAGGATGCACTGAGCATGTAGTAAGCTTCAGTAATGTCTACAGTAAGCAAAATACCCATTTTTCTTTAGTGTGATTTGGAGGTAGGTGCTTATTTCATGCAGGCATTTCAAGTACATCTTCATAGGTGTCTCTCCATATTTAGGTACTGAAATATATAAATATCTTTGCTAAATCTAGCCTTAGGTACTTCAGCTTCTCTGCAAGCAAAAAAAAAAAAAGGTTCTAATTTAATCAGTCTACAATCCAGTTTAAATTGGTTTAACTGCAAGATGATCTCTTGAAGCATAAACAAACCAACCAAAATATACAAACAACCTCTCCCCTCTGTCCTACAAAGAACTGGTGTCATACAGTGAAAAAGAGCAGGAATGAAAAATAAGTGAGAAACGCCAACCAATTTCATTAGTTTGCATTTGCTGACAACGTTCTCCTGTTTCAGTCCTGCACAGTATCCTTGCTGGTGTAAAACAGCAGCGCTCCGCTAACTAAAATAACCCAGGCCCAGTAAATACGACATGGTCAAGTCCTTCAACGTACACAGCATTTTATTCACTGCACCACTTCCTCCTTTGGGCCCTACCATGGCTTTAGGAATCAGAGTTTGCCTCTTCAGTAAAGGATACACTGGGCATCGCACTGCAGTATTGAGTCATCGGGGTGGTTCGGGTGCTGCATGGCAATGGCCTGGGGGAACTCGCTCAGCATCCGCTGCTGGAAGGCTTCCAGCCTCTCGTAGTCGTGGCCCCGACACACATACTCCTTGTTCTGCAGTAAGGACAAGCGTGGGGGCCCATGAACTGCTGCTTTTCTCCCAGTTGCTTATATGAAATAAGCCTCCTCAAAACTAAGGTAAATTTCATCAGTCTTTAAATACCTTGCTTTAAATTCTACTGCATCAAGATGAATTACAAAGACAGTATGCTAGCACAAGACTAAAACATGCATGCAACACAGATGGTGTATTTCACGCCTTTCTTTTTCATTACAGAGTTATTTCTTCAAGAAGTCATGAAGAAGTAGATGGCTCCACTGATCTCTCAGCAAAAAGGTGACTCTCCTTCTGCAAATGTAGCATCTAGTCCTCTGGTCTTGTCTGACCTGCATTCTTAGATAAACATACTGGCCAAAACATAGTCCTTGACTTGGCTCTTCCACCGTGGGAAGGCTGCTGTCAAACACAGTTAACACAAGACAGATAAAAGGCATGGGATTTCCACAGCACAGACTGAGGCATCAATTTAGCAATTCAGTTATCTTTAGAGAAGAGGCATAAAAAAAAATCCACAAAAAAAAAACTTTTGGAAAAAGAAAACATTATCAGTGTCACAAAGACTTTACCTCAGTGTCTCAGCTAAGTTACCTCAAAACAGAAGTGGGATCGGTGTTTCTATTGCCTGAAAGCAAAGCCTATCAAGGCAGGCAGACCTCTACTCCTGGTAGTTTTAATTCCCGTGCAGGTAAAGACATAATAAGTAGTACAGGGAGATTTTTCACCTTTATAAAAGAAAGAAATCCAACCAGCAAAAACATCTCCCCCAAATGCTTTCCCCGCGTGTGAACAACTGCTGCTTACTCAGCAGCTTGTGCTAATTGGCCTGGGGATGGCAGCTGCCCCAGCAGCTCTTAACCCTGTCCAACTGCTGCTGCTTTAGCTCTTAAGAAGCCAGAGCTCACTGCAAACCTGACAATCTTGCACATTCGTCTGTGTACACTGAACCCAGCGAGGCAGGAAAGGGCTGCACCAAACTGCTTGTGACTGGGACTTGAGAAGAAGCTGGACTGAATTCTGCAGGCCCAAATATTACTTGGAAATCCTTCGCTGTACCACAGAAAGACTCCATTAAACGTTACAGCACTGCCTTTGTTAATTCCCTTTAGAATAATTCTCCGTCCTTTACAAAAAGATTACAAAAAGCACTGAGGGCAGTAAGAGAAAAAGCACCGTTTCACTACACATGGAAATATAATATGCAGTGGTACATTTTTAATACGCAGTTTAATAGGTTAGTCTTTCCTCTGCGTCTGCTTGAGCTGGAAGCTAAGTTAAATGCGGTTAAATGCGAACAATAAGAACGTTTTCAGCTGCAAATAAACTGCGCGAGAATTTTTTCTCCTGCTGTGCTGACAAAATGCACCAAGACAAGCAGAGAAATTCAAGCAATCCATCTTCATCTGCATTAGTATATTTTAAACAGATTTGCTCGAAAATGAGAACCTCTAAAAGACTTTAAAAACACTATGTCTAAAAAAAAGGCTGTTTCTAGGTTAGTTTAGGATAGTTCCTAGTCAGGCTAGATGGGCAGGTCTGTAAACACAAAAGCATAGGCTAGTGAGTCCTGTGCAGAAGCAAAGAGAAAACAACAAAACCCAGGGATACAATATGGATGTAGAAACCTTTGGCTTTACACTTCATCCTTATGGAACAGATACTATGTTCCAACAGTGACATATGTCACTTGCTATGCATCAGCCAGAGCGACCGACGAAGGGGGAGATGCAACGTGATGAAGCTTGACAGTACGGTGTCCTAATGCCCAAACGTCACAGCTTTTACTAAATTTGGAGAGAGTCCACATCTGAAGGTGAAGCTCTTTGCAATGCTTCCTGTAGTCCCTATTTTGGCTTTTGATTGCAGCAATCCAGAAACCTGCAAGCCTATAAATAAAACTATTGTGATTCTAAAAATACTGCCCCGAAAACACCTCAAGGCTATATTTAATAATCTCTTCAGACAGATGCCAGTGCAAGATTGCAGAATGCGGCTTGTCAAGCCTTACTTGAACTTCTGCTAGATGGAAAACATGGAGAGCTTAAATTTGCTTATAGGGAATGCTAGAAATAGATGCAAAATTCAGAACAGCATGAACAATTCCCAAACAAAGGGTCTATGAAACCAAGGATGCAGAAGAAAGAGCGGCCTTTTTCTGTTTTCCACCGCAGAGCAAGAGCAAATTAAATGAGGAGTGCACGGAATCTCCTGATCACTTTAAATCACTTCTGTATCCATTTGAGAATTTTAAATCCATGTAAATCTTTTTCTTCTCTAGAATAGCTGCTACCAATCTCTTTAGAGCACGATCCATGCAGATGCAGTTGCTAATGGGCTTAGCCTGTGCTGCGCGATGGGTATGCTGCATGGATCATTAGAGAGAAAAAGGAGGAGGGTGGCTTTTAATGAGATTGCTGCATTAGTAATCGGCTATCACAAGGACTGCTACCAAATATAATTGCAGAATTAACAAGGATTATAATTATGTACACTCTTGTTCGCTGTTAATGTCTCCATCCAAGTATCCATCTTGTTACACCGTTTCCCAAAGTGTTGTGCACTGAAAACCTTGGCATTTATTAAAACACATCAGCTTCACAGAAGCCAAATAAACCTGTAGGATCCATAACGTAACAAGATGAGATGGATTCCCCAACCCTCAAACACAGGAGCGCTGCTGGGCCGCGATGGCTTTGCTGTCATCTCTTTTCCAAAGCATCTGCTGTTCGATATAAAAGAAATTACTGATTTCCCTGGAGAGCTTTGGGAAGGGTAACTGCTTCCCACTGCAGCTCTCATCACTGCTCAGCCTCCTGCCAGCACCACGGCCCTGCTCAGCTTTGCCTGTGAATAACACTTCATCCATCGGTATTTTCCCTCCTGATGCATTCTAACTCGCCTTCATCACAGCAATTCAACGCTAAAGTTGAAAGTCCAGTTTAAAAAAAAAAAAAACAGAGTAACCAGAGGGAAAACACTGGGTGCAATTCTCAAAATATAGGTGCTATTAAATAGCAATTAGTAGCAGTTTAGGTTTGTAGCTTCTTGCTTCACGACTCAAGAGTGGTGTCATCCCTTGTCAAACTATTGCTTTAAAGCAAATACACAACACGCAGCTCCCGTCCTCAAAAGCAGGCTCCGCGTTAGCTTGTCCTGTCAAGCTGCATGGCATCCACCATCAATTTTCAGGCAGTTTTTACAGCAGTTGTCAGCTTATATTCCATCCTCAGCCCGAATCGGCAACAAGACCTGCTACGAACAAACACTGATTCAAAGATTGACTGCTCGTTAGGAAAAGGAAGATAATTTGACTCTTTAAGTGGCTCTCAGAGCCAGCGGATCCTGCAGATACCAGCAGACAGAGCAAGCTCCAAGTGGTGATGTATACAGAGGAGCATATACACATTTCACTGAAAAGATAAGCAGTTTTAGCTTGTAGACAGCCTAAGAGCATCGGTCTGATATCTGGATCATCCCATGATGTGAGACTTCCCTGAGCACAATAATTTATAGTGCTGAAAACTGGTGAAGTAATGAGCGAGTACTGCTGCACTAGACAATTTACTTAATACAGAGTGAATTTGTGCTGAGACTGCACGTGACTGGTTAAAAATACACACGAGCACAAGGCAGATTTCTGATGCTTGTGCCCAAGAACATGCCCAATGCTTTGCATCCTTCACAAAAAAGCCACAGCACTAATCACTCTTTTCAAAACAAAACTTTCTCTCAGAAATAACTTAATTTGATTTAATATAAAGAAAAAACCTCAACAGCAGATGTCATTCCATGCCTCATCCTCCACAAAAATTCACAGCCTTAGCTGCTAATTAAAGCCTGGCAACGTTGTCACTTTTTTTTTTTTTTTTTTTTTTATATAAACCTGGCTTACCCGCAGGAAAAATGGGAATTTCCGACCATAAAAACCAACTCGGAAAAACTCAGGCTCCAAGCGCTGCTGCTCCATGATATTGTCATAGTAGGTAGCTTCCATTTTCTGCGGAAGAGAAAAACAATTTTATGAGACTTGTAAAAATGCACTGAAAACAGCAGAATCTCACCTCACCTTCGTATTTCCCGTTCCTTCTTTGCGCTCACAGTTCTTTATGAAAGGACTGATTTTTTCTACGTGGTGGAAACACACTGGGTATCAGTAAGGGGTTATCACCATACTCATTTTTTGCCTTGAAATGACTTAGGAATTTTTTGTCTAGTATCTTCTTTGAAATTTAACAAGTCTTGTGTGTAATTTTCTTTGCACGGCAGAATTAATGGCAAAGCTGAGCTGAAGCTCCATGTCGCCTGGCTGCTCCCACTGTCCTCTTCTAGCCATATCCTCTCCCCCGTAGCTCAAAATCTATACTGTTGCCTGAAAAATCCCAGCAGTTCAATTACATTTGCTTTAATTGGGCTTGGAAAGGGCATGAAAAAGGAGGAAGCAAAATGAGATCTTCTATAGCTCTGTGTACCCGTAACCTTAACATGGAACAAAAAAGGCTTGTGCGGAAAGGAAATGGGCTTTTTTTTTTTTCTGCTTCCATTTATTAACATTACAGCAGCACACTAATGATAATAGCAAGAGTGGGATTTCGAGACCCCTTGTCAAGCCGAATCTCCGCTGAAACGCTCACAGGAATTTTACCATTGCAAAGAGGTGGCTTTTTAAAGCGAGGGATCAGTTGGATGCTTTTGCTTCTGCTGCAGGGGACCCTAATCGCAGCTCTGACTTCGAACGTTGCGGCAAGTTTTGTGCTCGGTTCCCACACACGTTACCTTTCTTAATGGAGGAGGTCTCAAAATCCTCGCAGGAAGAATAAAGGAATGGGCCGAATGATGTGAGCAGCACAAAAACAAAGGCTTTTGGAGCAGGGAGAAATTCAGTCAATTCAGGTGAAGGCAGTTTTAGGGAACTTGAACTGAAAAAAGGCCTCGTACAGGTGAGCACAAGGAAGAGGTGAATTGCTTCTGTTCATCAGCCAACATGTTCTTCACCTAACTGCTGATTAAATCCAAGCAATAAAGAGTAAGAGTGGCTCAACTTGGTCAAAAAGACATTTCAGGGCAACCTTGATGCATTGCTACACTAAGCTTTTCTAATAGGCTTGTTTGCTCATCATTCACAATAACTTTATAAACGTGATCTTTCCTGTTCACCAAGATGGGTTTCCACACTGCGCGACTTCCCATGTCTGCAAGAGGCAGGCGCAAGAGCGAGATGTTGACTCGTACTCTCCTTGCGGACAGTTTGAAGAAGGAGGTTCGTCAAAAATGTAGTTTATCTGAACTAGATACACATCCCTCTTAAGCAAGAATAAAACTTGGACTTCTGAAGGCAATCTCAAACACTGTAAGGATGCATTTCTCTAGCATATATCTAAATGTGGACGTATGCATTTTACCCAAAGGATGACAGCAGACAAACTATTTTCACATTCATAAAAGCTTCTACATACCAGTCAAATTTTTGATTTTTTGATTAAAGCAATGACGCTGCAATTTCTACCTTGATTTCATCGTGTCCTTGGTTTTACCAAAGGATCAGTACAACTGACAAGATTACTAAATGTGACTTTTCTGTTGTGCTTTCCTTGCTTGTTCCTCTCATTTTAACTGAGGTACAGGCTGTCCTTGATACTTTAAGGATTAAAATGAATTATCAACGCATCATTTTTTTTGAAAAACAAAAGAGAAAGTCTTTTGATAAAATACATAAAAATATGTAATTGCAATAGTTAGCCTAGCTTTGGTGTGTGCATTGTCCATATACTCCCTGGAGTTTGTTGCTAGCAAAAGTGGAAATTAAATCCGTGGCCTCACAGCGTAAATGTGTGGAGCTGTATCAGGAAGATGTTCATTTTTTTTTCATTCCAAATTTCCTGACATCGGACCCAAATTCCCTGGAAAGCCCCATGAGAATCAAGGGGAGGAACTGCTGCTACGTACCCGAATCCAGCTGAGGCTCTGATAGTCATAGAGACCTTCGTACTGTACGGCCAGCTCTCTGCACAGCGGGACGCCGAACTCCCAGCTCTGCAAAACCAAAGCACATCAGCCCACAGCACCCGTGACAGCATGGCCAGCAGCGCTGGGAGCACAAGAGAGGCGCCGTTTGTGTGATGCCAGGGCTTACAGGGGAAAACACCACGTGAGGAAGCATGAGACATTAACTTCAAGAATTTCATTCCTTATTCATGTCTCCATTAAAATTACACACTCATGCTGCTGCTATTGACTGTTCACTCAGGAGACTGGGAACCTCTCTGGAAAAAGACAAAATAACCAAGAATTTTTCATCCTATTAACCTCCCCACGAGCTCCTTTGCTTTCTGCACCAAAATGCCCTGATATCCCTGCAGTACCTTGTCTAGGCCAGGCGGTCAGGACTCAGCTCCCTGCAAATTGTTGTCCTCCCACCCTGAAGAAACTGCTAAGCAAGGGGAACACTCTGACACAGACACAGCTGTCCTCAGAACGGACCTGCAGGACCACATCGAGTACATCTCCGTGTTCAGAACAGAAAGCAGATCTCATTTCTGAAAATTAGAGTTTTGATCCAGTGCTTTCCTAAGACTCAAATCCTTTGGAGGTAAGCAAGGAAGAGCCTGAGTTTCTACATGGCCGCCCTGGGAGAAGGATCCCTCCTTGGCTCTCCCGGTTTCTGAGAGGTGCTCAGCTTAACACCCTTGAACTGAGAAGATCTTCTCTCCCTTCTGCTTATAACTGTATAGATTAGAAGCCTTTGGGGGGACACGAGGGGACTGTTTCTTGACCTATTTATGTAAGGAATCTAGACGCAAAGGTCTCAGCCGGACTTCTACTGGACTCATTTCTACAAGTCACTGGGTTAACTTGTATGTTGTTTTAACTGCAGCCCTGCTGGAATGAAAACAATTAATGAATTATAACATATGAGTTATATGGGCACCAAAGCTTTTACAAAACTAACAATAATATTGTAAAATATTAGGGGTTTGTGTGGACACAGGTTTTCTGTGATATCATTTGATTCGGTGCATCAGGCACTTTACAGCACCTGCCACTATGCACAGATATTTGTACAGCACCTGTTCTCTCATCCCTAATATCAGCAATGCTCCTTTTTCTCTGAAAAGCCAAAACATAGTAGTTTTAAGAATGTCTTTTCTGAAAAAGAGGATAAGTGTAAGATCTAAAATACAAAAAGGAATGATCCCAAATTTCTCTGACTCGTGTTAATCCCAAAAATGTACGTAAGAACTGTTGAAAAGAGAAGAACTTGCTCTTTCAGGATCTCATAATATTAGTAATTTGAAAAATGGAAAGTCTGATGTTTGTTCAGATCAACCTAATATGTGCTATAGGAAATGAACGACCAGTTAGGTGACTGCTTAAGGACGTTAGGCAAGTTCTTTTGATCTCAAATTAACAGGATTTTTGCTGTGGGTTGTCATGACATACAAAATGATATTCTAACCTGTCACCAACAGTATTAAGCAGTTAAGTGCTTATTTCTATATTTACCTGAAAGGGGAGAGAGAAAAACCTATTTTAAAATAGCTGGTCAGGAACAAAAGGCTCTTCTCACCTTGCAGAGAAGCATGGTCTCATTTCCAACTGGGATGGTGTGGCTAAAGCCTGCATAATTCTCTAATGACAGAAACAAGGAGCTGGCTGTCTTCCTTTGAGGTGACCCTAAAGCTGTAACTTTGTCCTTATGCAGAGAGGAGGGTTTGAAAGGAAAAGAGGGACTGCATGGAGATCTGAATCCTGGGATGCTCCTCTCTCAAATCTGTGCTGCTGCTGAGTAGCAGCTTTGCAGCGCAGACTGAAGATGCTACACGTGTTGCTTCTCTCTAAAGCACCATTCCCCTCTTCTACCTGCGCTTGAGATCATCTCATAAGGTCTCCACTGTGACTCTTCCTTACTATCTGCCTTCCCTTTTGCTGATGTTTGATCCATTCCATGTACTTCACTCTGTCCTTCCCTGGAAAAGCATGTTCATACCACATTCCTTGCAGCTTTTGGCTAAGGCATCAGCAGCTCACAGCTGACTGTGCTCCAGAGGCATGGGCAGGCAGGCAGAGCATGCAGGAAAGGTCAACTCCCATCTCAATGTGCAGATTTCTCTTGCAAATATGATTTTAAGAAGAGTGCACTAGAGAAATCACTTCAAATTTGAGGGGCAGAGCACAAGCTGAAAATGAGCTGCTTGGAAAAATGTCATTTGGGGTCTCCTGCAGCACACTGTAGGCACTACAGAGGATATACAGAAAAACTGCTGCAGCAAGATCCGATCGCCTCGGACAAAGAAGGATGTCTGCTTTCCTTGTGGTTACATAAGTAACTGCTTATTAACGCCTGATAAGACCCTCCACTTCCCCAGTACGAGTGACACCCTACTCGTGTGGATTCTTTAGCTACTTAGCTACCATTTAAAATAGAGGAGGATTAAAACACACAGTCAAATAACTCCAAAAAAGTCCAGTCAGGAAAAATCTCAGCATTTTTTTTTTTTTTCCCTAAAATCTCTTAGCTTTACAGCAAAATGACATCAGTCAAGATCTTACCTGCAGTGATTATATGGCTTGCTTATTTGTACCATAATGTATGGGCTTACTTTATTTACATAATCTTTATATGATCTTTGTCTAGTCAGACAGTACTGCACTGCAATATTTGCACAAGTCAGTAATTTAGCTTTTTTTTTTAATGCAGACTGGAAACCCTGAAATTGTTGAAACTGTAGAAAGAGAACCACATGCAATATTATTTATTATAGCAGAACGGACAAGGGGGAAAAAGGGACAAAACCGAGTTCTTGATAGTGAATTACTTCCTCAGAAATAGCCCTCTCTTTACAAATAACAGGAAAGCAACTTCTTTTTGCAGCTTCTGTAGAGAATATTTCTGCCAAATGCAACTTTTTTTTTTTTTTTTTTTTTTTATCAAGGTTAGGCAGAAATTACCCAGAATGTCAACCCAGTGCTACGGATCAAATCACATTTGTATTTAATGTCACTGTCGTTGCCACCACAGGTAAAATCAACCCTGAGGCACACATGCAGATGTCATCTCCCAAGAAGATGAGTTGTAGGAATTTTTCTGTAGAAGGGAAAAATTGGAAAATATTTTGACAGATGATTTCGATTGTAAGGTTCACCTCTGGAATGTTCTCATAATACCATGCTATTAGGGACTAAAATACCTCCATCTCTACAGCAACTTGAAACACTATTTATTGCAGGAAAAAAACACTGAATGTGTGACACCTGAAATGTATTGATTTTTGTTCTTGGCAATGGACAGAACTGTAGTTTAAGCAAAAGTCACTTAACAGTAACACTGAAAAGGCTTAAAGCTCTTTTCATAGATATATAGAGCATTGACAACTGCCATTTACTTCTGGAGATCAGAAACAAAACTACTATTTATGTGAGACATAACACAGCAATTTGCAAAGCCCCACTAAAAAGTACAAAATATTTTTTGGAAATGGAAGAACTGGCATTCATAGAGCCCTTTGCCAGGTGACCCAAAGGAGGGTTTCAACACATTCTGGCCTTTTCCCTGGTGGCCTCCATAGACCACTTCCAAATTTTATGCACACCTCATTTTTCCCATTTTCTCATCTATTTTTCCTTCTACAGAACTAAGAGGCAACTTGTCACGTCCTAAAAACCTTTTGATCTAAAGTCACATCCAGACTCCCCAACTGGGATGACAGGCGTGCGAGCCCAAGTACAGCAGGAAAAGGGAAGGAAGCTGCTGGAAGAGAGAAGAAGTTGGCATACCTTCCCTTTGTTGAAGTAATGGATAATCTTACGGCACAGACCTTCCTTACGTTGCCACTCTGACTGAGACGGATAATGCAGGAACTCTCTCAGAGGTCTGTCCTCCCACTGAAGCAACTCACAGTACAAAAGCAACGTAAACGCGGCCTCTGTTGGACACACAAACGTTGAACACCAAGTGTCTCCAGGTAAGTACTGCCAACAGGTTAAAATATACTTGGCCTTAAGCAAATTCCCACTCACCATGTCTACGAGGTGGAAGTGCCCCCCAGGTACTACAATGCAGAACTTTGGCAAATGATAATACAACACTATTGTGATTTTTCAATCAGCCTCCATTGTAGAACAGCTTAATGTATAATTTTGGGTGCAAAGGAATATATGTATGGTGGTATCTGGACATACAGCACTTCTCCCCTGATGGAATGGGCTGGCCCTCAGCTTTTAATATTTCCACCTGCCATAGTAAACTTTTTCCAAAGGAATTCAACAGATGTTAAGAGTGTAACACTGAAAAGTCAAAAGATTTTGCTGGGATCCCCCAAAGCCCCCTTGAAATCTTACTAACCTGTATAGTTCTCAGCCTGTAAGTGCATGTCACACAGCTTGTGAATATAGCGGATGTACATCTCTTCCTTATTAATTTCAGACTTATAGAAGTTCTGTAATAGAAAAATAGCTTTATTATTTGCACCGAGATTCTGTCCCCTCATTCAAGATAATTGACACCATATAGGCATAACCATCTTGAAAAAGAGAACACATTCTTAGCGTAAAAGGACAAATTATTTTCACAGTCACGTTGATATAATCCACTGCTTTTATCACATTATGTATTCTTTCAAAGTAAGAGTAGGTGAACTCTGAACTAGAGGGCCAGAGAGGCTGTAGGACCTCCATCCTTGGAAGTGCTCACAATTGGACAATACCCTGAGCTACCTGGCTCTGCTTTGGGCACCACTGACCTCCAACCTGTCCAAGGACCAGAGATCCTTCCAGCCCGTGTCCTTCTGTCATCCCAGAGCTAGCATTCACATACTTGCCTGACACAGATATCTATGCCAACCTTTCGTATTCCAGTTTCAAATACACTGCAGGGTATCACAAGGAGGTAGAGAAAGGGACTTTACCATAAGGTTGACAGTGCAGCCAATCTTCTTGTTCTCCGTTTCATCTCCTTTCATGCAGTCCCTAAAAATGTAGAGCAACTTTGAAAATCAAATCTGCAAAAAGCTCATTCAAAATAAATTTGCAGCTATCCTACCCCTCAAGAATTTCTTTGGATCACAAAAAAACAGTTCGTGATATACTTTGTTTTTATAAAGTTCCTTTCAGAAGAATGCATACTGAAGCCTGAATGATGAGATGAGAATTGTCAGGACTGAGAGTGTGGTCCTATATGTATGAACTTGAGAACCAGCACCTGATCTGACTGCTACTTCATTTCTCACAAAATTCTGAACCCAAATCAGGTGACTGCAGCCAAAAAACTTTTGAACTAAAGACCTACCATAAAAATGAAAAACACTATTATTTATGCAGATGTAAATATTCAGTGATTTCCTACTCACAAGATTTATAATTCATAAATTTAGCTATCTGAAGCGCAGGCACCCTGAAAGATGCAGCCGGAGTAGTTAAGATTACAATACAGATTTTCACACAGATAAATTGCACAAAACCTATCCTGAAGTTTCTGCAGAATTTTAGATACTCTTTCTGTTTAAGCAGTACCAAAGTTAAAAGCTTCAGAAATTACTGAGCTTGACTTGAAAGAAAGAAATCCAACCCTTCCATTCATTTGCAAAAAAAGAGACAAAACTTTTATAGCCGCAATAACTGCAAAGCTTCCCGAGAGCCACTTTGTCAGCTAACGGCTGGCTGGACTCCCAGAGATACCAAAACTGGTTAGCAGAGCTCTTCTGTTCATAGCTGGCTCTGCGACTTGCAGGGCTATCACGATAGTTCAGACACACTTTATCTGCACTTTTTGAGAGTCTGATGTTATTCCCTGTTCTGTTCTGCTCTGTGACTGGGAAATTCTGCTGCATATTAATTGCAAAGAAAAACCTGCTCTCTGTTCCTGAATTAAGCATGAAAATGAATATTTGTGTATCAGATTTGTGTTGACAGCAAATGGGATTTTAAAAAAGCTGTTCCCATGTACTATTCCTTTTTAAATGTGTCTCAGATATTTCATCTTGCTTAGGAGTTGTACAGCAGCTGTGGTCAGAAAAGAAATAGGATATCTCATCAAACAGATAACAAAAAGAAGAAACCAAAAAGTGGAGATAAAGATTTGGCATTGCCAAAACCACAGCCTGGCCATAGGTTGTCACCTAGAATGAGGACCACAAGAATAAACAATTATTCTTTAAATTGTTATGAGTTGCCTAGAGATGGAAATACATGGAAGAGTTCATTATAGGTTCAAATTCTCTATTGTTCCAGTAAAACAACTCTGTATATATTAAGTGACCTCTCCAAAGTTAGAATATTTTCCTGTAACTAAATCAAAGCTCAAATTTGTCAAACAAATAAGACCTAATTTAGAGTGGAGTCTTGCACATCTGAGGCACCAGCCTGTGTGTGAAAAGACTCATCCTTGGGTAAAAAGGAGTTGCAACCTGGCAGGTCTAGGTGAAGCGTGTGGCAGGTGACCCAAAGGCCTTGGTCCAGCAGGGTATGTAAAATCTAGATAAAGTCCCAGTGCTTTATAAACTGCTACCTGTACTATACCCAGAATGTATTTCTGTCGTAGCCAGATACCTGTAGTCGAGCAGACGCTCCATGAGGCGAGTAACTGACGTAACGAAAGAGATTCCCGTCTCCCGCCACGTTTCCTGCTCAATCTTCTCCAGCAAGCTGTTTGGGGAGGAAGGAAAGGTCTGTGAGACTTGTGGGGACACGGTGCTGTGCAGGCAGGCAGCTGTGGACAGCTTCGTTTCTCCCTCGTAAAGCAAATGCCCGGGATTATTGTCTTACCTGGGATAAGGCCCAAAGAGCTGCGTTCTGCTCCAGGCAGCAGAAAGTAAAGACAAGGAAATTACAGAATTGGCAGGAAAAGAAAAATTATCCCCTCACATTGCAATTAAAACCAAAAAAATAGATAGCAACCTTTATAGTATATATTTATGTATAAAGTAACCTTTATGGCAAGTGTTGTTTTCCACATAATTACCTGCCGTTTAGATACTCTTATCAGCAGTATGAAGCTGCAACTGGAGCCCAAACCCTCCTAGAGCAAATTCCGCTCCTTGGCTCACCCCCAGATAAATTCTGACCTCTGCTCAGCAGCCAAGCAACCTCACATCACAGCTTGTTCAAACTGCCCATAAATCAATGCAGTCTCTTTCTGCTCTGCAGACTAAACAAGGGAGGCAACATCTCATGGAGACATTTGCAAAGAATGAGAAAAGGCAGGAGGGGGAACACTGAGATAGCGCAGGAGAATCTTAGTTACAGTTGTATTGTAGGAAGTGGGAAAAGCATTTCCATGCTTGCTTCCTAAAACTGCATCTCTAGTCAAAGAACTATATCGTTTCATATGAGCAAGATCAAATAACTTTCGGGTACCATCCTAGTCCTACGCTAAACAGACGTGTCCAACACTGGAATTATTTCCTGTCGTTCCCTGATTCACAAGGGACCCAACTGACGTTTGGGCAGCACAGGTGGGACAGCAGGATTTATGGACAACTCTATTTCCACAGCTCTGTGTGGAGGAAGAGCTGACCAATTTTGCTTTTCTGGGGATCTGTTTCTCCAAAGCTCCCAGTGTTCTAAGAAAAGGCAGCATGAAATATAAACTAAAAGGTGGCTGGACTCCAGGTCAAGGTTGCATTTCTTGGCAATACACATAGTCATAGCCATTTAAAGTAAGTCAACAAGCTACAGTCCTGGCCTTCTTAACATTTCAAGCAACAAATATCTTCAAAATAATGAATATTCCTCTTACCAGGTGAAAACAAATACAAAGAACATGCACAAATGGAAGTGTGCATACAGGACAGACGGGCAGGCTTAGGGTTCTTGAAAATTAATGGACACACAAATGTGAGTTCAGGAATAGCAGTAGTGGTTCTAGTGAAACAAAGGTTATATCTCGAACTGTGTGCATATTGATAGGGCCCTTACAAAATCATCTGGAATATATCTTTTAAATTCTGCCACTCACCTCTACAGCTCACTGGAATATTAATGGATTTAGGGTTCAGTTCGGAAGACTCTGAGCAATTAAAAACAAGGCCGAGGACCCTTGGAAATCAAATCTAACTAAGTGGAAGGTCAGATTGTAATGTTACCCTCACAAGTACTCCGTGTGAAAGGGAGGGTACAATGCAGCAATGGATTCTGCAGGAAGCAATTGCACCTGCTGAGCCAACTCAAAACATCACCTTTAAAAACTGGAAAAAGCAAAGAAGAAAGTTCAGGAAAATATCTTGCTTGAGCAAGCCCTGACGTGCTTGAGTATGTTGGTTCTCCAGCCAAGCTGAAGGCTTCATACAGTTTCATGTAACACCACGTGAGAAACAAGGCACTAGCTTCTCCAGCAAATCCGTTTTCGAGCTGGCGGTGACTTACCTGTGCAGCCTTGTGTTAGATTTCACCAGACTCTGACTCTCATATATTCTTTTCAGAATCACACAGAAAGATGTGTTGTTACTGCAGACGTGAGAGCCACATCGTGCAAACCTGCCAGGAAGCCCTTTTCACTGCTTGCTCTCAAGGACATCAGCCCTCTGGCTGCCATTTCTCCCTGGATCATGACTAGGATTATTCCAAGGACCCTGCCCGAGGTGGAGCGAACAGAAACCGGCAGGGCTTACAGCAGGCTGAAGAGTTCTCTGTAGTTCTCATCACCTTTGCCTTCCGACACCAGGCTGTCCAGCTTATCGATCAGCTCTGCTTCCACCTGGGTGGAGAAGGAAGTAGTTACCAATGAGTGATTTACAGCAAACACGTCACGTGCGACTTCCAAAGCGCCATCCAAACGCTTTTGCTAATCAGGAGACTAGATGAATATCCCAAGGGAGATGCTGCTTTTGCTTCACAGGTATTTCTCATGTTTATTCTCTTTTTAAATCAAATCTCTTGGATTTGTTGTGAGCAAATCTATCAGATATACTGTATCCTGTACTGCGAACAAAGAATATCCTTGCAGAGAAGCTAATTCATGGCACGGCCGCCACTAGTCTGCTGTGATGGTGCTGGTGGGAGGTAGCTATTTGCAGTGACCATTAAATCACACTGGAAGATTATCTGCTCATTAAACTCAGTTTTATCCTGCCTCTTTATGATTATGGATACATTTGCTTTTCACAGTATATAAAAGGTCAGAACAGTATCATTTCTCTTCCCTTACACAGGTAGTCAACACCGCCTGTTTTTCAACCTAGTATATCCTGTTTTCAAGCTGGATATCAGACATTCCCGTAAAATTGACTCAAGCGCAGAAATCAAGATATCTAACAGTCAGAAATTTTCCTGTAGTTTTGAAGTTTTGTAGAAAATTTACGTTCAATGCCAATAATAACGGAAGTTGCTAAAGTTTGACATGGGTCTGCTTTAATTTAAGGACAAGCCTAGTTTGAGTTTCTCTGTCTTCTTCAGCTGTTCCATTGCAAAGGAAGTAAAGATGAGGAGTACAGGAAAACCAGCCAGTGACGCACAAATGGAATTGAGGATCTTTTTACCCAAATCATTAAATAGAAATCAAATTTGGCCCATGAATCAGACTGTGCTGCTATCCATTATCACCGAAAAAATGACCTTGTTAAGACATTTACTACTGAAGAAAACAAAACCCAAACAGGCTTGAAAATCAATGTATAGGATTTGTATATGCTCCAACAACCAATTGAGTATTCAAAAAACCAACAGAACTATGAAATTAAAAAAGAAAGCAAACCAAAGCCTTTAACCCTTGCTGGACTGAATACTACATTATGTATATTATTTTAAAGGCACTGCACTCAGTTGCACAGCAAACATTTCAGCATTCAAAGCAGCATGCAACACTGACAAGGCTTACAACAAACCCTGCAAGCACCTTAGGACAGAGAATATAGCAGAAACAGACACCACGGCCATACTGAGCCAGAGGCTGATTCTGCGTGTCGAGTAGCACCTCTCTTTGCTCGTGACTGACAGTGACTGTCGAAAATCCATAGTGCTCCCTAGTATTATAACAGGTAAAAAAAACACCTATCTGCAGATATTTGCCCCCAGTATTGCCCCAGAGGTGATGACAATTACGTGCTTTCCCCTCCTGTTTTACAGGGGGAAAATTAAGCAAGTCTCTGAGCATGACCTGACAACTAAATGATGACAGCTCCTGTGCCAGTTCTGGAAACAGGTAAGCAGGTGTAGGAGAGTTGCTACCTTCTCTCAATGCATATACAGCTACAAAACTATTATTTAAATTATTAAATTACTTAAATTATATAGTAATACATATTAAATTATTATATTAATATATGCAATATAATAATATATAATTATTAAATTACTTAAAAATAATTATAGTCATTTATCAGTTACATAATGCCATTTTGCCAACTAGAATCAGAAGAATCACAAGAACTCGCTCAACCTAGAGTCTATTTATGGGTTCCCCCTGGGACCCATTTAATGTCTGACAACCAACCAAAGGAAACTAATGGCAGAGGTGAGAGCCCAGCACTTAAGAACTCCCTTTCTCTCACAATAGATTGCAGCCAATACTTTAAAACTTTCGTTGCTAAGCCACCTGTAGGAGAACATCTCCCTCACTACCAGAGCCAAACCAGCTGCTGCAAATCCCTTGCTGTCAGCCGGGCATTGCACATGGCCAGAACAAGAGAAAGGGAACACAGCACGTGCATGGGTAACTATTTCACCTGCTTGAAGTTGCCATTCTTTCTCTGTTCCCAGTCCATCATGTCATGGAAGATTGGAATCATGATGTTGCGGACTTCTGGTTGCGGGACGAGCGTAACACCAAGAAAGGGGCCAATCATTCCGGGGATAAAGTGAATCTTGTGCTCACCTGTACAACACAAAGAAACTGTAAGTAAATAAAAGCCTTATTTATCTGTCATCCATTGCTAAGAGAAGATAAAGCCGCTAAAGTGATGCCATATACCAAGCAATATGTACAAGCGTTACAGAAGGAGACGCATTTGTGTCCTAAAAGGACTGAAAGGACAGCATTTGCTTTACCTAACCTCTTGCAAAGCAGTTTCAATTTCACTGTGAAAGCCTTTAGCAAAAATTGATAGTGTACTTTACTTGCAAACAACTTCTGTTAAAAGTCACTAGACTAAATCATACTAACTAGGGAGAATAAATAAATAAATTTCTTCTTTCCATTTATCAAGAAATAGGACTAAGCGCAACAGTGGTATTTAACAGAATATATTTAGACTTTTAAAGAACTGCAGAACTCCTTATCCTCATTGCTATGAAATTTGCAGTTCCATAACCGACCTTGACTTAGGACAAAGTAGCAGTGCTTTTCAGCAACAGAAACCCAAAGCCTTTTGCCAACCATCACTTCAATAGCAAGCTTACACTGTGCTGTTCTGGAGAATAAATCAAAACAATTGTGACAGACATACCCAGGTTCTGCCACATGCTGAAGAGCTCATATGCCATCATCACTCTCATATCACCATATCTGAAAGAAAGGAGACAGACAGCTGCTTAATGGAACAAAAAACATCAAGGTGGTGATGTTAAAAATAAATTAAATTCACATTAAAGCCAACATAAGAACATAAAAGGACTCAAGTAATCACTGAGCACTATACTACAATATCTGCTTATTCATTTCGCAGACACTTGTGCATCCTGAGCCTCACAATAAATCACAAGGATTTGTGGTAGAACATGTCTGATTTTGTGGTAGCAGAAAAGGCTAGGAAGCCAACAAAACATGTTCTTACTTATCTAGAATCTTCTTCCTCTTAGCTGGCGTGGCATTTTCTAGTTGGAGACTTGGCTGGTTTATGAACAGAACGGCTAAGCTGAAATAGGAGTTCCACACCTACAGCACAGGAAGGCGGTTTTATAACATTTTATTACAGGGAGCATGTCTTAAACAAGTGCAGGAAAACGTTTCTTTAAAAGAGAAAGAGATTGTTCTTTCATGTAATCAAGATGCAACTTAATCAACACGCATGTTATCCTTTAATATACTAAACTCTTAAGGAGACCCAAGGACTACTTATAAACTGTCAAGAATTAAAAATTAAAACCCCCCAAAGGTATTACTACTAGGCCTTCCTCTTAGCACAGAGTTCAAAAATGAATTAACTTAGTGACATCTGCAAAGTTTAAATTGTTCTCTTTTTCTAAGCTAAAAGCAAAAAAAAAAAAAAAAAATCAGAGATAACCTTATGTCACAAATGACAGCCCTATAATCTGGTCCAGTTTCCAGCTGCAATCATGTGTCTGTCTGAGCACGTGTGACTGCACAGGTCTGGCTGCTTTCCACTTTCAACTAGAAAACACTTTATAAGATACTACGTTCCTCCAGGTTTTAAGAAATCAGCCAGGAAGAAAGACCCTCTTAATAACTAAGCAAGAGCAAAGGATGTAGCCAGCTCTTAACCTCACACGCCACAGAACCTGTCAGAGGGAGATGGTGAAATCCCTGACTTCCCCATCCTCACAGATAACCAAATATAATCAGCTAATGTAGAGAATATCTCCTGTCCACTGTTAATGCTACTTTAAAACACCATAACATTTTCTCTGTATCAGTGCTTACTTTAAAATCGAAGTCTGTCTCCGTGAAATTCTTGTGCAGTGCAGAAGACAGGTACTGAACTGTGGTAACTATGATACTGCAGTCAAAAAAAGGGGAAAGAAAAAAGTGCATTTCAATCTGGAGTGTAAATCATATCAAAGTGGTTTACACTTCTGAACAGCAGTGCTTATTTTACTATACATAAAGACACAGGCATTTTTTCTTCAGGCAATCACTGCTAAATTCAGGTAAAAGTCAACTTTCACCTATCTTTTACTTATCTGTATAAGTACTTTGTACAAAGTGATACAAGACTGAGAACTATCATCACTATTGTAGGCTTTGGAATTTCTATAGGATCATTTAAATCCTGTCTATTTTTTGCATGGCCAGGCAGCCTTACCTACAGTGAAATGAAAGAACATATCCATCTCTCTCCTATTTTAAGCAAAAAGTTTTTTGTTTTTTTTTTCTCCAAAGCATAACTCAAAAAAACTTGAGCTATTTTAGTTCTTGGCTTACAGCGCTCTTTTATGTAGCCCGCACTTCAGCTGGGTGCATTTGTGAATATTTTGTCAATTCCAGATTTGCTAATTTTTTTCCTTGGTGGCTAAATGCAACTAAGTGAAAGGAAATCTGGCTCTGTGATAAGTTTAGGAGTTAATAAACAGGACTCAGGCAAGGCAACAATAACATGAAAAGAATCAGAGCACATCTCTGCTTCACACCAAAGCAGTGCTTCCAGCTACACTGCTACGTGCACCTTCCTCTGACAGTGCAAAAGGGAACCAAGTAATATACTTTTAATATATTATAACTTACATATATATTTTTTTTTTCTTTTCTTACAAAACATCATTTAAACTGAAATATGGAAACTCACTTCTTTCACTTTCTATTAATCGTGGGGACTTGCAGAACATGCAACCCAGCAGCTGCCCAGTCAACCCCTGGGAAGGGGCCCAAGGCTCCTTCTTGCAGTAGGGCCTCCAGCAGCTCTCAGCTGGCTGAGTCCTATAGCTAGATGAGCTAATGAAATGAGAAGCCAGTAAATTCTGGTAGCCTCTGGGTACTCACTGTGATGCTACCTCCCCAGGTGTCTACGAGTTGTTATGTAGTGGTAGAGTACAAGGAATAAACAGACAACCCAAGTCCAAATTTGGTGTTAAAATCAACACAGAATACGTAAGTAAACGCAGGGAAACGGATCCAGAGTTCCTCCTGTCTTGATCACCACACCCTAGTCCAATGAAACACGCTGCATCATGGGTTTTAAGGGCCCAGGTTTTGAGGAACTTTCCACATAGAACATCAACAGTTCAGAGCTGCTTCTCTCCTTACTTGCTGGTGAGCAACCTCATCACCATCCAGTCCCGAGGGAAGACGCTCATCTTCATCAGGTTCCGAAACACACAGAAAATCTTCAGCAGAAATTCCTATCACACATGCACAAAAGGAAAAAAAATCATCAGCAGCAGCTGCAGGTTAATATATTTTCTTCATTATAAGCAAGACAATCAAGCTAAGTGTGTTCACCTTGATCTATCACAAGGATAATCAGAATACATTAATACAACATACACTGGGATTGGTTCTGTTCATCTGCTACTGAACTAATTGCTGCTGTCTCTTAGTGTTTACTTTTATAGTGAGATGCAAAACTTCCCTACGTGCTTAGTTCCATGTGACTTCCCGTATTATCGTCCAGAGCAATTCCCCGCTATTTTCAAGTACATTACAAGCATCATTATTTCTTTGATTTATAATGATAATGAGGCCTCTGTCCAAAATTCCTTGCGTTTACATTGCAAATCTGACAAAACAAAAGCACATCCAAACACAATTAAACTCCTATGTATGCTTTTTTTTTTTTTTTTTTTTGAAGACAGTAACATAAAACCTCATTTATGGCAATATGTAGCAGAAAGGACTTATTAAACACATTCAGTGGAATGTTTGCATTCCAAAATATTCCCCAAACCTGAAGGCATTTCTGATTTTTTTGTGTACCTGTATCTCTATAAAGATGAAGAATATAGGGAGGATGCAAAGTGCCAAGTTGTTTGTCTTGCAGAACATGAACGTGTTGTTTTGTTCTCCTGCACAACATTAATATAGCATGGAAAGTGGCAGGGCAAGCTTCCCATAAAGCTGTCCTGCCACTGGCCTTAATTCTGATGGGAGCGGGAGAACATGAAGTGTGAGTGTGAACTAGTTGCTTTTGGGCCTCATTTCGGCTTAGGTATCACAGTGGTAAGTGCAAATAATGCTTTCCTATCCAACAAGATGTACTGAAAATATCTGAAGGAAAATCTCCCCCTCGCTTGTTAAGGTAATGTAAGTTCCTACTATGTTATATTCTTTGTATTATCCCTGCTTTATTAGGTATGTAGGTAATCAGTAAAGTTCTCTATAAAATCCTGTCTTTCTTTATGAAGTTATTCTGCCTCCTAAACAGACTGAGATGCTCCTCTTTCCTATTGGAGTTGAGAGAAAAAGTTGGTTTCTGCTATGTTGAGATGCACAATTTCAAAATGTCAGTGACAGAAGAGCCTCTGGAGAGGTCTGCCCACCTCAGCAACCACCTTCTGCTCAGGAATAGCTGTCATTTCAGTTGTTATTCACAAATTTGGGAAGGGTGCAGCCAGTGGAGTAGTAAGGCTGCTACTTTCCCAAGAAAGATTTATCTGCTAGAGATTTTGCATCCCCATGAAAGGATACCAAATACATGATATTGAAATATTCTGGTCTTTTGGCATAAGATCAACTTCATTACTCTTCCTAAGTAAGCTGCAATGCACGTCTTAAGAATAGGAATATGCTACAGGGCAACTGACTTTGCACACACTGGATTGAAAACCCCATTCCTCAGACTATGCTGTGTAAGGTACAATAATATGTTTTTGTGTCTAGTAACATCTCTCTTTTGGATCTCTATTTGCTCTTCTTTACCAAAAGAACTCAGTGCACTGTGGAGCCCTGTGTATTCATAATATAATACATATAAAGGGAAAAGGATGGTCTGTACATAAAGGTAAACCAGTGAAGAACAGGGATGATTAGCAGAGAAAGCAATGCAGAAAGGATTCCCCTCTACTACCTCCTTCTGGGTGAATCATCGTATAAACAGGATGTTCTGCTCTACCTTTAGCTCATCCTTGCTTTGGAAATTGTCCAGTAAGTGCTGGAAGTGCGTGTCTGACATCTGACGGAGCAATGATAAGAGACAGGACACATATTCTCCCTGTTGGCCAAACGAGAAATCCTTTAGCTCAGACAATCTGAAAATTCATAAAGAGAAAAATCAGCTTGGGGTAAGGTACAGAGGGAGGGGTCTGAAATGGCCCCAATGCCTATGAGAGCAAAGCTGACATGCACAGAGATTAAAAATACTGCTTGTTAACAGTTCTTCAGTATTTTAAGGATAGGAATACACCTCTCAGAAGCTCCTCCACTGATGCCATTTTAAGAGGACAACAAACGTTGTCTAAATAAAAGTAATTTAAAACGATGAATACAGATCCTATTGAATCTGCGCGTCCAAGCGTGCAGTTTGTTAACCACATCCTCGCTTGCTTTAGGCACAACATGCCATATCTAACACAGGTGTGACTGCAGCTTATGCAGACGTACCTGGGGTGATTTAAACTAATGGGCTCTGATTCTGCAGACATTACAGTTATGGCAGCACGGGACGAACACAGGCTACAGAAAAGGTGTCGGGAATCTCGTGTTTTGTTAGTGGTGCACAGCGAGTCATGCGCTGTCATAGCTGTAACGCTATGACTATTTCTAGTACAGTACCATGAGTGTAGCTTGGATAAACCCAAGCGATAACTTAATTTTTGCCCTGCAGTGTCAATGCACCCTAACCAGGTACTATAGCATCCCAAAGTGCTTTCCAAGGGTGAGTTCCCCCCCTCCTACCCCTCTGGAAGTGGAGCACACAGAAGTTAAACAATCTGTCCAAGACAGCGAGCAAGGCAGGGGCAAGAATTGGGCACGTGGCTTTGGCCTGCGAGTCCCTGGCACAACGCTCTTCCTTGGTGGCAACTGGGTTTGCAAAATAAGTCTCAGAGGTCTCAGCCATCTGATAAGAAAGTCAGTCTGGCACAAAAAGGATGTTCTGAACAACAGCTTAGCATCATAACATTCAGGACAGGGAGAGGCTAGAACAGCTATTCTATCCTGCTGCTGCTTTTTCACTGTATGCCAAGGGAAAACCCTTTGCCCTCTTTGTATAGATGCCAGCATTGTATGTTAAGAAGTGGCTTTTCCTTCTTCTCTAACTCAGCTTAACAGTTGAATTGACTTAGGATCACTTTCCTTCTCTTCCAAAGATCTGCTGTGTTTCATTTGCACAAAGTAACCGGTGGAAGTGAAGCAGCGTGTTAAGCAAAAGGACTTGTCCACTGGTAATTCTTGCATTCTTAGCCTTAGGGGTCGGAGCCCAATGCTCCCCTGGCCATCAGGGATTCCTCTTGAGAGGGGGAGCCCCAGGTGGCCACCCATTTGGCATGTGCTTCAACTAATACAGACAATTTTCGAGCACAAGTACAAAGACAATCCAAGGAAACAGCCTGGAAATCCACAATAGCTTCCCAGGCCCCAGTGCTGCCCAGAGAAAGGACAGGGTTGGTGCTTTACAAGGCAAAGGAACAAATCCCAGGGCAGTCATGCAGCGTGATGATAATGAGGTGCAGGTGGTGGTGAGGGACGGAACCAAAGGTTAGAGAAGCAGGAAATAGAAACTGATTGTTAGTTACTAACAGTGATTTCTGCTGTGCACTGCGGGCAACGCTGCCCTCTTACCGCCTCCTGAGACTGCGATTTACTCATGATTGTGAGCAGAGTTTGTAAAAGCACATCCAGGAGGCTCTCCACCATCATCTCAACCTCCTCCACGACATCGCCCTCCTACAGCGAGTGGGGAGCAAACAGACAGTTAGCAACCGCGCGCAGAGACTGCAAGTGGCCAAGCCAATCTGCTGGACCAGCCACACCACAAACATTTTGCTGAAACTTGCGGAGAGGAAATGGAGAACTCTGCAACGGAGCTTCCGAGAAGCAGGATAAAAGTCATAACGGTTACGAGACACTGCTGTGATACCAATGTACTCGGCCCTTCTTTATCTCCTCCCTTTCTGATGCAGACGCTCAGGATCACAGCCCACAGCATCTGCGCACACTCTAGTCAGATCAAATTGTCTTCAACAGCCTTTCTTCTACAGCAGCACGATTTTTGCTTGCTATCATGCTACCTTTCTAGCCATTCCTTTCACACCAAACTGTAAATTGTAATTGGAAATACTCATTGACATCATTTACATTTAGCACTGTGAACTTCCTCTGTGAGAGTCAGTTCGGGACACTCAGCACCCCCTATTTGTGAGCTTTGCTTTTAACCATCAAGTTAACACTGAAGATCAGAGTATTATGATAGTCAAAGCTGGGTGTTTAACTCAGCAGCAGTTTCTGAAAGTATGTGTAATTTCATTGATTGGATAATTTTAGAGTAATCTCCTAACATGAATCATAAAGTGCTAGTTACTGTCTGTTGCGGAACTCCAAGTTCTGGAGCTGGGGAGGGCTTTTGAACTCCAGTGACATCTAAGTTCTGGGCTTGGATGAAGAAAATTAAGCAGTGTCAAACCTGGTAAATGCGTGTGTTTTCCCCCCCGTCCTAACAGCAAGAACACCGTGTAATCAGAAGGCTCTGAGTCACACACATAAGAGCAGACACTCATTTCAGATGTTCTCTGGCTGACGGAAAATTAGCAGAATTTTGTTTTCAAAAGGATCTTCCAAAAACCCGCATTAACCGATTAAAATCCTTCACTCTTCAGTTTACTAATTTAGTGGTGGAATTAAAAAGCCAAGCAGAAGATTACCAAAGAGCTGGTCTTGATTATAGAGAAAATACTACTGAGGATCCCAGAGCAGATGAGTAGCTCCTTCTGCTGTCTCAAGTGAAGGTGAATGTGGTGAAGAACCACGGGCAGCAGGATGCGCCGGGACTCTGAAAGAGGGAAAAGGGAAATTCATAGTTACTAGTGTGAACTACCTATTGCACAGACCTCTCCTAAGCTTGCGATGCCTTCTGGCTCTTCTGTCATAGCTCGTAAAGCTCCTTCATTATTTTTCCCAACTTGAGAAATTTGTAAATTCTTCTCTTTTATCCACCTCACAAACCTTTCACCTTTCTGCAGTAGGAAGAGTTTCTAACATCTGAGGGGCAGCACGAACACAGATTTTGCTCCATGTGCTGCTCCTTTTGTAGGAATTCCTCCTAATGCCTTCATCACCTACTGCTGCGTGGCGTCTCTGCTTTAAGCTGGGAAGACCCATTATAGAATAGGTAGCATTCGCAGAAAACAGTGGCCAAAATCAGAAAGAGTAAGTGGCACCGCATCAGCCCACTGCCTGATAGGACAGAAAACAAGGTGTCGCCAGGCAGGGGGCAATTGCACAGCCTAAAGAACGTCGGATGGGCAGGCAAAGATGACTTTGAACGCTAGATTTATCTTCCTAAAAGCAGACAGAGCTTTTCCCAGTTGACAAGGGAGTTAAGTGCCGGGTCATGCCCTGTAGTAGGGCGCAGGAGAGGGGAGGCCGCGGCAGCCGCACGCCCACAGCTGCCTGGCCGCGCTGCAGCGAGGAGCCACCGTACTGCTCATGAGCAATGCTGGGGGCATCGCTGGCTGCCGGCATCATCGTGGAGGAGAAAGGAAGGTTAGTGGGAGGCACTGAAGCCCCTTGACCCTGTGGGTGAAGCTGCCCTCAGCTTTATTAAGAAGGCAGAAGAGGAGAGGATATTAAAAACATGCATCAGTTGTGCTCCTCTGTTCATGACTTGGAAGTCACGAGGACAAATATCCGAACCAGCAGATTCAAATTCAAAGTGCTGTTGGATAGTTGGATAAATCACCCAGACTGGGTCACAACCACCTCTGGACAAATCTACTCATTCCCTGCACTCTCTACCTTGACTTTATGAAATGCAAGTTCAAATTACAAAAAAAACCCAGAAGTGGATATTTATAAATAATTACACTTGACAGTCTAAGCGTTGTTTTGTGTTATGATTATTTTCACCTTGAAGCAAGCAGAATAATCTGAATTAAGATCTTCATTACATGGAAGCGGAGCCTTATGCTGCTTTACATCTTCTGGTATCTGCACAACCTCTTCCATTCAGACCTTTAGGCACAAAATAAACTCCCAAACCTCTACCCTTCTTCATTCAATCCATCCTAAAGAATTATTAATAAACTGAGCCATGCAAATATTAAAGTCATACTGCAAAGATTAAATATATTTTGGCATGACGTGGTGGGTTTCACATGTAATTTCATCTTTGTTTCACTTCTGAGACTATAAGGTGGCCAGAAAGGAGGTTATCTTTATACCCATGTCTTTGAAAACAATAGTAATAAACAGCAGAAGAGCAGTATTAAGTATCAAATGAGACTCAATAGTTTTAATAATTGGTTTCATTTGCTCACGTACGTATTTTTTTCAGCCTTTGGGAACTAAAATTTATTCACAAAAGATTTATTAACTAGGAAAGCTGATAACAAAATACCCACAGTGAACACATGTAACCACAACGGCAGCAAGATAAGTAATTCCCAACATTTTTAGCATTCAGCAGTCGCTCCTTTGCAACAGGGCAGCTGCAAAGGAGGCGTGAAGAGCTGCTGCTCTTCCTTAACAGGGAGCCAGGCCTCAGACGCTGCTGTCTTACCTGAGAAAGAGAAGAGGCGGCTGTCGACAGTGCGCGCGATGGACTGCAGCTTCACCACGTCCATGGACTGCCCGATGTGCACCGTGCTGGGCATGCTGCCCAGGGTGCCCCGCACGAACTCCGCCACCTCCTGCACCGTGAACATCTGCAGCAGCTCGTCGAAGATGGCGGGGAAGGAGTTGAGCAGAGCGGCCTGCAAAGAGCCAGCGAAGAAACTGGAGCCTCTGGAGCCCCGACCTCTTGCCTGAAGGCCGGCAAGTGGGACGAGACAACAGTGAACCTGAATTAAGGGTCTGCAGAAAGCTACCGACTACCGCGTTATGGCTGGTGGTATTTTGTAATGCCTGAAGTACACAGTAAAGCAGCAGTGTAGCACATAAGAAAATAATAGTAATAAAGAACAAAAACCAAACTCTGTTGCACTATTAAATCACATGGTAAGCTGAGCACATAGTTACCATCAAGCTTGAAAAGGCTTTATTTTAGGCCACATCTTATAAAATGATGTTTTAAAGACAGGAAAGGCTTCAGGTAGAGAAGAACAGTAAATAGTCCATTTTTTGTCAGTTTACTCTTAAATAAAATGCAAAGTGTGCTTCTGATTAGAGAGTTCAAGACAAATTCTTGTACTAAGCGACTAAATAAGAGAGCTAAAGCTCTTCTCAGAACACTTTAAAGAAGATGCTGACAGACCCTTAACCACAGCAGGTCTGCCACGTGCTATCGCAGCACTTCTAAGACAGGGGTAGGTGCAATCGCGTGCAGAAGAGGCATCACATCATGCAAGTCGGAGTGCATGTGGCTCTTGCAATACAGGATATTACCAGGAAGCTTCTGCTGCCCTCACAGGTCTTTCCATTCTTAAAGATGCATGGGAATTCCACGTATCATCCCAGCACCAGCACCCACAGGCTTGGTACCCAACCTAACAACTGCCACTTGCCTCTAATGGAGAGGATGCTTTAAAATTCTTCTTCTTCTTCCTTTACATCATCCTGCCCAAGATCCTTGTTTCCAGACAGGAAACCGCACTGACTTGGTGCAATAGTTCCAATCTACCAAACCTCGGAGCAGATCTCAGTTTGCCCCCAATTATTGTGCTCTTCAAGCACTACCTTTCTTCACAGCTTTTCTGTTTTCTCACCCCAAACATTTTGGTACTTTTTCCGCATCAGCTCTTACACTTGGGATGTTTTTCCTAATCCCATATATAATATACAGCTTCCACGAGTTTCCTCAAATTAGCTTTTCCTTCAAAAACCATGGCCATTTTACAGCCTCTTAGCAATAAAATACAATGTATGCTTACAACTAACACGGCAAACACCGTAGAGCCCATTAAGTCAGTCTGAATATAATGTCACCTCTTCATTCTTGTTCCTCGTCACCTCTCTCAACATCTCACCTTGCAACAATCAATTTAGATCATATACAAACCCACACAATCTCCTGGGGGCCGTCACCTGTTAGTCTCTGCATACAAATAATGCACTTGCAAAATAAACAGAGATGAATCGTTTGAAAGAGCTCCCGCACCTCTTGGAAGGCTACGGGAGCTGCATTTCCTTCCGTCACCCTTATGCTTGACTTTTGATTTTTAACAACCTTTGCCTTTGACTATCCTGACACCTCTGAAGCAGCCCTGTAGATATTTAATGGTTCTCCAGGTTTCTGGAGCTGGAACACACTCCCCTTGATTCTCCTGAACAAGCTGATTCAGGTGAATTCCCCATTTCCTAGGTTAAAGAACCAGCCAGTTAAACATTAAATTCTAGTGCATGTGCAGGAAAAGACGGATTGGGGTAGGATAAAGAGTCACTGGCAACATCCACGACCAAACACTTGTGCAGTTGGGGGGGATCGTTACTTACAGGGTTAAACGTCGGCCTTGGAGCACCACCACACTTTTGTGGGGCACATGTCCCGGCTCCGCTCGCCTGCCCTCCGGGCTGAGGCGCCTATGGGGCAATTGGGATCGAGGGGCAACACAGTGGCACGGGGGAAAACAAAAAGCAAACTTTTCAAAGATTAAACAAATTACTAAATTCTGAAGTAGAGAGAGCAAGCCAGAAGGTAGCAAAAGCAAAGCAAAAAAAACCCATAAAACCAAAAAACCCAAAAAATTAAAAAAGAAAGAGAGGAAAAGAGAAAAAAAGCGAGAACAACCCCATCCTCAAATCTAATCTTCTATACCTGTGATCGTCACAATAACTACAACCTGCGTTCTCAAGGCGCTGCTTCCCCTCACTGGCCCTTGCCTGCAGAAGTGTGTGCACTGATTTCTCATGTTCCTGGTGCACATTCTTATACTCACTAATGGGTGATTAAATCAAAGATTCAAGAGTATGTCCTCAAAATCTTCTGGAGCACCTTACCTGAGAAAGGGATCATACTGCTGACTGCTTCCCTAGCTGCTGGAAGAGCTCCATTTTGCTGTGACGTTTATAGTAACAGCTTCTTTGACAAATTAGCCTAAGAGTATGTCCAAAATACCTGCAAATACCTTAGTACGATTTTGGATTACTAATCACTTTCTTATTGCTAGCACATTCTAGGTGGGCCATCATCTGAAATTTTCCAAGCTGAAACATACACACCCAGGGTTTGACATTACTACTTAAATTTTAAAAACAGAAAAGATTATAATTTAGAACAGTGGTCCTTAAAACAAGGAACATCCATACTAGGATACATACAAGGAACATCCTAGCAACATCCATACTCCCTTCGACTGCTATCTTAAGCCCACATAAAGCCCCACAGAGGTCATCTGGGCTGTTTTTGCTGATGGTTAGCACGTCAGGTCAACTCCTCTACTGGAATGTTGCTATGACTCTGTGTATTGATTTGAGCTACTGCTTGAGCAGCTGCCAAACACTTCTTTGGGCCAATGTCAAGGCTTGTTCATTTATGAAGGAGGTGATGATAAAGCTGACTTTTGAAAAGAGCAAAATTTGTATCCTGATGAAACAATTAAGCCATTTTCTTCCCGAGAATAAACAGTTCAGTTCGTGTGTATCTGTAAGCTAGTGCAGAGCTACCGGCTAACACTATTAACCAAATATCTCTCATTTTTCTGTATTAGCAGCTTGATAGAGAAAATTCTATTAAGCTGCAGTTCATGATCATATGCACATACACTGCTCGTGCAGAGAAGCGCTGCCTCTTGGTTTGCTAAGTGAACTGAAGTGTAGAAAATAGCAAACCTGTGTGAAGATGAGAGTCTCAGAGCTCCTGCTGTCCAAGCTGAGCACAAATCTGATGGACTGGAAAAGCTCTTGGATGCTGGAGCGGAACTGTTCCTCCTCCATCCCGCAAGTAGCTCTGGAGTAAAGGATCCGAGATTGGACAATGAACTTGAAAAGATATTCCAAGGCCTTAAGGAGCAGGAGAGGAAGAAGATTAAGACAGAGAGAAAGACAGAAAGAAAAACAAGTAGCTTCACAGAGAACCAGAAAAGATCCTATGTGCACAATAGCTAAATTCTTCAGCTTTTGTAAAGAAAAAGAAAAGAAACAGGTTTTGTAAGTTACATAATTCAGTTCAGGAGGAGCTACTCATAAGCAAGTATTTCTTCATAACTAATAACTTTGTTACTGATATGTCCCGCTAACAGAAACAGTATGTTTTTAAATTAAATACACAAACTTGAGTCACATAATTTGAGAAAACAAACTTGGTGAAGATTTGCCATGAGGACTTAAAGGCTCTGAAGAAACTACCTTCCTTGTTTGCATTTGGGTTTCTCCTTGAATCACCTGAGTTAGCTACCTGGTTTAAGGCAGAGGGGTGGTCTGTGGAACAGGAGAAGGTTTACCTGCAAAAGGGATGGAGACCTACCCTCCAGCATGAATGCTATAGGAAGGCTGCCCCTTATTCCTTGCAAGGACACGTGCAAACAGACAGAGATGCAGAAATAGAAGACAGAAGCTGCATGTGAAACCCTCTGGCAGCCCATAGCAGTAGCAAGGAGCAGCCTCACTACAGTAAAGGGGCATTGCTTTACTTCCAGTTAGGTAAGTTAAGGATTTTTTCTTTTTTATTCTCAGACAGGAAACTTGGAGGGCCCCCAGCAGCAGCAGAATAACCTGCACAGAAGATGGCATGTAATGCCATTACACAGTGTGCCATAGCTGCTGAAGTGCTGCCAAGTGGGTCACTTCATAGTGGAAAGCAGATTAGCTCTATGGTCCATCTAGAAGTCTGAATCTGCAATCTAAACATCTCTAACCAACATTTTGCAACTGGTGTTATTCAGAATTCCAGTCTGCAGGAGACATTTTAATGCATCACTGCTCATTTGGCAGCAGTGTTGGTGAGGAAATACATATTGTCCTATGCAGCATTTACCATCATAACCCAAGGTCCTCACAGATGTTGCAGCTGCTATTACAGCAATGCAATATCCCGCATGGCACCAAGACCTTTCCGATTGTTTGGTGTGTGCAGCAGTCAATATTAAAATGTACTTCACATCAGAGCCATTTAGCCTTTACTCTTCCCCTTAGTGTTTCAAGAGAGATGCCGTTAAGGCACATCAAGGGCTGACATGATGTAGAGTTTGACGACACCCTCGTAATTCCACCCAGGAGACAAACATCAGGCTGCAGCACCCAGAAATAGTACCAAGAAACAGAGGGGTTTGTAACGTTGTACTGCACTGGCTCCTTCCCTGCTTCGCCCTTTGGAAGCTGAGTTGTTAGGACAGCTTTTGCCCTAGTGATGTATTTTTACATCCATAAACCAACATGGATACATAATGCCTGACCTAAGTTTTAAAACTCTACAGCTTTAAGAATACACACACACATGCACAAAAGAAAAGTGAAACTGCTTATAAACCCATCTTGGTTTTCAAAATCCCAGTGATATTTAAAGCCTTTGTTTTTGGGGAATGATGGCAGCTTTGGTAATCTGGCCATACGTTATTTATATTTCTCCAGTAAAACATCTCCCAGTGAAGCTTCCTTTCATCAAAGGACTCCAATACGAAATAGCAGTTTGTGTTCCTGGATGGCTTCCAGAGCAAGGTGAAGTGGTTCACACAACTCGGCGCCTTGAGGTGAGCATCCCTGCTGCTAACATCAAATACAGCAAGCCTAGTGCAGGTACAAGCTGATTTATGGTTCTGATACAGACAACCATAATTCCATGATTAGAGCACACAACTTCAATGCAAAGATTAGGTTTGACAGTAAATCAGGGGCTCTACATGTGAAATTCTGTAATTCTGTTTTGAAAGAGAAGTGATATGCTTTCAAAAACATGCAGTGTCTTTAGCACAGGCAACCTAAACAGCTGTCTGGAATGAACTCCAGTCAGGTAGCCAGAGTGAAGTGTTCTTGCAAGTATACAGCTGAGGTGCTAAAAACGCAAACCGAGCCCTGCTAGAAAAAGCAGCAGTTGGACTAACTTTGTGTCTTACTACTTGCAGATATGATGCCTACAGGCCCTTAAGGATGCAGAAAAGCACTGAAATAAAATCCCTGCCTTGTCTTTGGCCATGTGGTGGCCACTGATAGGACCGGAGGAAATGGCCACAAACTGAAGCATCAAAAGTTCCACAGGAACTTAAGGAAAACTTTCTTGACAGTGAGGGTGACAGAGCCCTGGAAGAGGCTGCCCAGGGAGGTTGTGGAGTCTCCTTCTCTGGAGATCTTCCCAACCCGCTTGGACGCAGTCCTGAGCCACCTGCTGTAGGTGACCCTGCGTGTGCAGGGGGGTGGGACTAGATGATCTCTAGAGGTCCCTTCCAGCCTTAATGATCCTGTGATTCTGTGATATTCAAAACCACAGAGATGCAGAAGGGAATCTGCTATCTAAATGAAAACAAGTTCCTTAAAATGTAGCCTGGGTGCACGTTGGCATGAGAAGGGTCCACGCACAAGTCACTTGTGACCAGAAGTCTAAAGACTTGAGGTAGCATCACAAGAAAAAGTGAATCTCTGCATTTCCCTAGCATGCTACAAGACAGAGGGGAAGGGGGTGAGGAACCTGTACATAGATAACACGTCAAAATTACCATTTCCTGAGGAGTGACCTTCCCTTCTTTGGAGTGACTGTCCATATGCATGTGGTTCTGTGAATACAGAAGCAGCATATCTAACCTGGCACGTTCACAGCTGCAATGTCCCAGAATGTTCCCAGCAGAATTAAGATATTCTTCCGAGACACGACTAAAGCCACTTGAGCATTCGTGGAGCATGACCAGACAATATACGATGGTTTTATTACAGGACACTCATAGCACATCCAGTGGCCAGACTTGTGGGTAGTACAACAGGTACTATGTATGAACAGGTGAATCAACTTCAGATAAACGTGCTTAAAGAAGAAACACAGATTAATTTCCTAGCCCAGGAAATTTAAAGATTACTTAGGGAAAGAAGCTTGAGTATGTACAGCTGGTAACCTTATCCAAGGGAAAAGAGGATCAGCTTTGAAGATTTGAAGCTGTTTCACCTTCCTAATCAAAGTGAAGAAAAGACACCTTTAAAAGGTCACCTTCATCAAAAAAATGAATACACAGACACAGTCACAGAGGAAAGTCCCAAACAAGATATCAGCATCAGGTCAATATGTCAGCGAGAGGCTAGAATTTCAACTGGAAGAAGGTCTTGTTTTATTGTCCTTTGTGGTATCTCACTGCGGCTTGTCAGAAGAACACGAACAGTCCTTCCTCCAAGTAAGAGAAGGTGTGAATGCTGCACATTCACCAGCTAGCCAGTTTCTGCCCACTACAGACCATGGGTTTTTCCACAAAACAAGATACTGCATCAAGCTCAAGCTGCCTGCTGCTTACTACTGCTCCAGCATGAAGCGGTAAAATAAAGCGTGCAGAGATGCAAGTGTAGGTACCAGCCAAGCCCTGGGAGAGCAGATGAGACCTGAGGCAAAGACCAAGGTTCCCACAACAAAAAAGGTGCAAATTCCCCAGGCAGGCTGACCAAGGGGGAGCTACTGGAGTTACCCCAGCCATGGTGTGGTGTTTTGCAAGACTCTTGGAAAAAGCGGGACTGTCAAAAATGAAAATTGGCAAATGAGATCATTATTTCTGAATGAGGTAGGTAAGAACAAGTTCAGACAGATCTTAAAAGCTGCAGACAGATATTTCTGCTTGGATATCCAAGGTGAAGAGAATAATTTTGAAGAATCCTCGGGCTCAGAGGAAAGGCCAAGAACATAATTCTGAATCTCTCGTTAACCACTGTCCAAGTGGGTGCCAGTCCATGCAAGACTCACTTAAGTCTTAAATATTGTTCTAACTGGTCATAAGACAACACAGTTCTTCCATTTTTTTTTTTTTTTTCTGCTAAAAAGTGAATCTCACCCCAGAATTAGAATTTTGGTCAGGAAAAAACAACACCTTAATCTTTTAAAAGTGTAATAATTTTAAAAAGTTGAAAGTGAGTGCCAGACTAGACTGAATTTTCTTCCCAGCTTCTCGAGAGCTTTTGGAGCCACACACATAGCCAACACCCCAGCACTCGTGCTGAGTACCTACTCTCATTGCTTCCTGGATGTGGTCTTGCCGTACGAGCTCCGCCGAGCGGTCCATGTACCACTTCAAACACCGGATCAGTTCTCTGAATAGAGCACACAGTGAAGAACAGAGAAGCCTTCAGCATCATCTTAAAATTAGTCGAGCACCGCGTGTTTTGGTTTTAGGGAGAATTCAAAGAGCTGGAGTCTCCTATCACTCCATTTCAATGATTAGCTAGAACACTGCTAGCTGGTGAATTTACATAGCATATACATTTATTTAAATTTCAAAAACAGAAAAGATTTATTCTCTTTAATTGACTTATTTCATGAAAAATTCTGAAAGAACATCAAAAAGATGTTGATAGATAACTTTGATAAGGGCTAGCAGTATCATTCCAAAACCAAATTATTTTCATTTTTTTCTTTTTGCTAAGAAATTTCAGATCTCCAAGTGAGCAGATCACAAAGAAAATCAATTCAGAAAAAGTCCAGATGAAATGCAAAGTCTGCTCACTCCTAGAAACAGGAAAACGCAGCAGCTTGTTTCTGTAGTGGAAAACATTTCTCAGGGAGTACTGCTAACTCTAACAGCATCTCTGCTAACGTAACAGTTAGGATTCTGGCGGTCACATCATTTGAAAGCTTGAAAATACCATGTCTTGAAGTGATGGATAAACATAACCTACTTGTAAGCCAGTGCTCCTGCAAAGTGCTTCTGAATATAAGTGTCCATCACAGGTCGAAAATGAAAGTACTTGCTGTCACGTAGCAGATTAATGATGAACACCTGCGGGAGAGGAAAAAGCGAAGCCCTAGTAAAACAAATTGCACACAGTCACTGGGGTCCTATAAACAAACTGTGCAAGCTAAGGAACAAGAAGATTCATGAGTTTCTATAAACAGCCAATAGCTCTGTTAGTGGATGTTATTGTTCCCTTCTCCCAAGTGACAGCAAATATTGTTCTCCCTACATCTGTTGCTTGTTGTTTATTATAAAAAAAAAACCATGAGACTGGATAGAGTGGAGTATTTCATACTTTGTGGAAGTAAAATACTAGTGAAACGGCACTAAGAAATTAAAAATACAATAAAGCAAAGCGACAGCTCAGCAGCTTACCAAAGACTGAAAGACCAGCAGCCCATATTTTTCTGTGTTGTCATCCAAAACTACAAACAATGTGTCAAGAATGTCCTGTAGGAACTAAAATGATAAGAATAAGCAAAGAGTTTCAAATGCAACTATATTCCAAAGGTGGATCATTCTCCCTCCTTGAATCTTGTCATACATCCGAACACCTTCATGAAACATTTTCCAGGGACAAACCATTTCTGCTTTATCTATATGAGGTGACAGTTTTTTACCTCTGTTTAAGGTAAGAAGAATTTTTCTCTTTGCAAATAATATTCTTACAAAAAAAAAAGTCAGAAAAACTTCATCAAAAATCTGCAGCCTGTAACATTGCTTGTAAGTATGTAACATATAGATATTTGTATATAAATATGAAAGGACAGAACATATTTCTTTTGTCTGAGTTACTCCCCTCCACTTCTCTTATCCCTCTGGCAAATGGCAACCAGTCCGCTGAGAGAATCTATTATCTTTCTCCTTGGAATAATCTTTGTTTTTCTCTCTGTATATCAGGTGTTTGTATTGCCTTACAAACCAAGTGTACAGAATATGAAATTCATGAAAGATTCAAATACAGGGAGCAGGGGAATTTCCTCCTGTGCTACTGTTGCAAAGAAATATCATGAAAGTTAAAATTCAAGCTATGGCAGCTTTCACAGGAGTTATAATGAAGTGGCTGTAATCATAAATAACAAACCAAGTGATGGATTTTTTGTTTGGTTTATTTTTGTTTGCTTGCTGTTACATAAATTATCTCCTTTTATCTCCTAAAAATTGTCTGAGGGATTGCTGGTGTTGGCTCTGCATCTGGAACATCCTGTTTTTGCCAAGACCGCAACTATTCAAACGCATTTTGACGTCCCTTTGAGATAAGGAAGCCTGGGCCCCATAAAGGACCGGCATATAGAGCAACTGCTACTACAAAATACGATGCAATTATCCGCTAAGAGGTAGATTCCTGACACATTAGACAAGGCAGAGAGCAATTGGTACACTTGGCAACAGCTTCATTTCCCAAGGCTGGGGCATGAAGATGAGTTGGCCGGATGGGCCATTGGCCTTATTGAGCAAAAGTCAACTTTCAAGGCTTCTCATTCGCTTTTGTTCTGTGCAGAAGCTTTGGAACATATTTGCAGAATAGAGATAAAGAGCAGTTCTATTAACTGGTTGGAAAAGCCAGTTTTTCTGAGTCAGACCTATTCCCCTCTTTCTATAAATAATCAACTTCCTGGATTTCAGAGGATGTCCTTTAGAAAATACTGTTGACACAGATGCAGCTGTGTAAAACACCACTAATAACAGCTCTACCTGCATCAGCAAGCGCTACAGCTCAATACAAGTGCATCTACTCGTGGAACAACTGGTGCTGAGGACCTGATACTCACAGCACCTGGGCACGGGGCAGTTTTATGGTGGACTTTATGGGAACGTTCAGAAGGGCAGTGCAGATCTGCCTTGGCATGCTAACCATAGCGTGCATCCAAAGACTGTTATTTGACTTAATACCTTAACGATTTCCTCGCCACTGACATGTCGCAGTCTTCCCAGGATATCCATCACACGATCCGGGTAAGCTTTCCATTTCAGGAGGGCGAGCAAATCCACTACGGAACAGCCGAGGAGAAAGGTGTACTAAAGATACATTGTCAAGCCAACATCAAGAAGGTAACAGAGATGGGCAGCAACGTAGCCAAAATACTTGAGGTTCAGGATGACAGATACCATACAGGAAATAACTCGAGGTTTCAATTTTCGTCATATACTTGGAACTCCAGCTATAACTTAAGCCCTGCTCCTAACACCATACAATAAAATAAACCACGATAGAAGTTAATCAAAAGTCTCTCTAATGCTACTGCAGTTCTGGGCTTGCTCCCATGACACACAGAGCTAAAAATGCCTCAGAGCAGGTAGAAGTTTGGCACAGGGGGAAAAGCAGCAGCCCTGTAGAGATCAGAGATCCATTACACTGTATAGTTCTGTTTTGTTTCTTTGAAACAAAACAAACAAAAAAAGCAGACAAACCACTTCTCTATTCCCATTCCTTAGCAAGCTTGAAGTACTGAGGTCTGATTTACTTAGCAGCTCTGTAAAAACCTAACAAAATGAACTTGGAATTGTATCAAAGTGCTAACTTTGGATTTTGTTCTTGGAAATGTAATTAAAATTAACATTGCTTTAACATATTGCTTGCACTTACAGAAATGGCTCTACCATTTGTTAATATCCTTATCTCTTCCAAAAAATTCTCCTCGTTGTGGTATACAATGTTAGTAAAGAGATGCTTACATAGCAGCAACTCATAAAGGAGGAGCATTTTAGTAAAATAGCAGAGAGAAAGCACCGGCCGCTCCGCTTAACTCTCTTTTTCATATTGTTCTCTTGGGCAATGTGGGTGCACGGCCGCTTACCGTTCTGGGTCAGTTTGGTAGAGGAGAGCTGCGTGGAGACGGAGAAGGTCTCTTTGGTGCTGCGCTGGAAGATGAGGCTGGATGGGATGTTGGGGCAGCCGTTGTAGTCCTCCTTGCAGCAAGGCAGCCCCAGGTAGAGCGCGTGGTTATTAAACGTGCTGTTCTCATCACACTGCGGACACAGAAAAGCAAGGAGAACTTGACCTAGCCAGCTTGTTCTTTAAACTTTAAGGCTATTATTAATGTGTTCTTCACATTTTTCTAATGAGGAAAAAGAAAAAGGTAACGTAATGACATTTATTTATTTAAGCTGAAGTAGAGATGTAAGAAGGGTGAAAAGGCTGCAGCGTGTGTCTGAAGAATTATGAGATACTTGAAGAATTGGTACCTTATAAACATAAAGCTCGTGAATGTCGTCCGACAAGGTGGTGCCGTCATCCCTCATTAGTGGAGTGAACGCAAACCCAAAGAGCTTCTTTTCTCCCTTGTCTTTTGCTGCAGCAAGAGACAAAAATAAGGAATATTGTGTATATTCTGCCTTCCCATCCAAGCTCCAAGTTTACTCACTAACTTCTCTGCATTTGTAGCAAAAGGCCCCCAGCCCACGTAAGGAATGAGATTTAACGTACTGTCTCTCATCTTGTGGAAGTGATCAAAAAGTCTCAGGCTGACCATAGTACAAGATAAAACGCATATGCTGTAAAGAAAACATGCTACAGGAAAAACATGGCGAAGAGCAGCGGGGGAGAACACCTGCAAACTGCTTCACCCTGCACCGATTTCTCACAAAGTTTTTAATATTTCCGTGCCGTTTTATAATAGTAGCAACAGGCTAATTTGCACTGCAGGATCATTAACACTGCACTTCCACTGTGCCTCCCCTTCCCACTAACAACCCTATGCAAATATTTAAGCCATTAGCCTTCTACCATTCCCCCTTTGGACGCGTTTTGCACTCACTGGAGCAATGCCTGAACTCGAACCGGAGGTGAGAGCCACGGAACCGGTCTATGGGGATGGGCAACTTGATGATTTCCCCCCAGCGAGGGCTGTTATTGTGGTAGAGGACAAAGGAGTGATAGGCGCTCCGGCTCGGCTCTCCGGAACCCAGGCTGATGCAGTCCTGCCAGAAAAGGACACAATTTAAGACCAAAAGACATGGCATCCCTGTATATGAGTCATTTCATTACCCTGTGGTAACCTTTATATAATTCATATCTTTTTGGAGACATACAGGGAGAGTCAGAAGCAGAAACTGAGATCGGACATTTTTGAAGAGACTGTGTTTGGGTCAAAGGATGAGCTACAGGACCTGCACTGCTCAGTGAATTCAGCTTGTATTTATTCTCTTCCCTTCATTATTATTTTAGTTTTCCACCAAGCACAGGGCATATTTAATAAGCAGGTGAGTAGTATTAAAAAAAAGTGAGCTGAACACATCGTTTGTCATACTGGACTTCTCTGAAAACACCATTTAATCAGATTTCTGCTTCAGCATCTCAGGGCAGAAATGATACCCCAGCTTTTCAAGCTCTTAAAAGTGCTGGTCTTCAGTACCCATAGGCAAGCAGCCTCAGAGCCAAGCGCCATTGCTCCAGCATCCCAGAAAATTCAGATTGAGTTGAGTGGTTTCGTTCATGGTAAGCAAAGAATTTTTATTAAATGAAAAATACTGACATATCTAAAATTTCTAATTCTGGCTACCAAAAGCTCAGGGATATTGCCCAATCTATGTTTTCTCCAGCACAGAGACAAAGAACAACATGAATTCATATCTTTTAGAAAATGCAAACACGCAACTTATCTCTATAGACTCTGTTACCTTGAGACTAAAATATGCAGGTAAATTAGATGGTGCAGGCAAGTAAGGGAAACCAGAAAAAGGGTCATAATAATGATTTTATCATGTAAGGTATGCTCTGGAATGAATGAAATATTCCTGCTGCCTGAACAAAAAGAACAAGAGAAATGTTTTTTTTTTTTTTTTCAGAACCTATTGAAAGATTATTATAGTTAAATTATAATTGAATAAGAACATTTTAAAAAGGAATTACCCATTTTCATTTTACACAGCACAGTACTCCCAAAATAATTCTGTTGCATTCAGTAAGACCATACGTGGACCCAGATCTATACTCAACAGCAGTGAGGATTTGAGACACAGAATATTCTCATCAACACTGAGTACGGTTCCACTAAAGTCTCTCCAAAGCTCTAATTCAGATTTGGATTGTCCTGGTTAGGACGAGTTTAGAGATTTTATTGCAATATTGACTGAAATTTGGCTTAAAGTCAAAATCTCTGGCTCAAGGAGCTGAACTGCTATAATTTCCAGGGCATTTCTATAGATGTAGAGCAGGACTAGACACTTAATAAGATCACCTGTCTCCTACAAGGCCAAGGATATGGATGGTAAGTAACCCAAGAAGCTAAAAGTAACCCCAGGCAGCTGCTACCATTTGCTTTGACTACGGCAGAGGAATTTGCAGATTTTTTTACGTCGAGCAGAAGCTGTAGCAGTGATGAAAACAGATGAGACATGATTAGTCTCCAAGCTCAATTCCACATACTGGCCTTTTTTTTTTTTTTTTTTTAATATGCACATGATGATTCCTCCACACTGACATTTAGCACTTTGGAATCAGGTCTCTACGTGCAATTCAAATTGTTGTATTTTATACGTTAGTTTTCTAGTTCTATCCTGCAGTAAGAGACAACACAAATGTACCCAAGCAGCAAGAAGGGGTTCAAGCTAAAGGAGAATTCAATTTTTAATGTTCGAGGTAAACCTTCTATCTTTCAGTCGTTACCTGTTAACTCCTACCTTTACAAGAGATGAGTTAATTAAAAGACAAGTTAATATCTGTAAATGATCCCTCCAACTGAAAACACAGAGTTAAGACTGAGAGCCTGCAAATTATGTGGTGCTTAAAATTCACGCCAGGGCCACAGCACCATTAGCCACCGCTAATGTGAGCGTTTCAAGATTCTCCTCCTCCATTTTGAAGGGAAAAAGACTTACAGGGGTCTTGGGCAGACTGTTGCGAAATAAAGTAACGATTAAAAACGAATCGCTCGTTTGAAAGGTACGTCTAATTCAATTAAACAGAAAGGGGTTGTGCCCTTTCCGCAACAGCTCCAAGTGCAAGCCACTGCTTTGCAGAAGGGCTGCTTAATTTCTAATCAAATCACAAGCATAAAGGAGAAGTCCCTCTTTCCATTCAGAAAAGCAAATGCTGACAATGAGTTTGAGGCACGAGCACCTCAGTGCTCAGTTCACACTCTTCCAGGGCAACAGGAACAAAACCCATTTTGTTGGGGGGAGGAAAAGATTTTACCTTCAAGATTTCTCCATCCGCATACAGAACGTACATGGTGACCTCGATGTTCTTCTGCACGCTCTTGCCACCTCTCTCAAAGTCCCCCTTTTCCAACGTCAGGTATAAGTCATTGCGTATGTCACCTATGGCAAAAGAGCAAGGGCGGAGGCCTCAGCTCCGTACGGGAGACTTGGTGCCTGCGTGCAGCAAACTGAGACCGAAAACTGCTCTCGCTGCTCTGCAAGCCCAAACCATTCCAAGCAGCACGTTAATTGTTAATAAAGATGAACATTTTAAAACCGATGCATTAAATAAGAGTTGTTAGTAATGCCTTTTTTTTTTTTTTTTTTTTTTTTCTTAAGAGTGAACTCGGAATTGATACTTGCTCTATTGTGTGCGAGCAGAGAAGGGACCAAAACACCCTTATATTGCTAGTTATTTAGTAGATATATGTGGTTATAGTGGACTAGTTATCCGATTTGGAAGTATCAGGCTAAGCACAACAAATCATCACTAACATCTGCTTTCCTATTTCCAATACACTATAAAAAAAATGAGTATTCCTGTAGTGACCAGTAGAAAACTAGGTTCAGTTAACTCTCCTTTAAGCAGCACCTGTATTTTCTTACTATCATTATAACCAAAACCGTGACCTTTTTTGAAGACCTTTTCTGTAGTGCAGTTTGGATGGAGAAAGGGAATTACTGAATTCTTTCCTGCTAGATTCCTGGCTAGCCTGCATGCACATAGGTGATAAAAGTGGGCAATGTGGATACGGGCCAATTTCTCATTACCTTAAAGAGCTTTGAGAGCACACAACTTCCTTCAGAAAAAAACCCACTAACATCTCTTTTAGCTAGCCTGAATTTGAGAGACTCTAACTCTTTTAAGTGGTTGGGGAAGCCCTGCTTTCCTATCTAAAGCAGTCAAATCTAAAGCATGCACCCAAATGCTGACGGGTAGCACCTGCTTTTTGGCAAGAGGCAGGTCCTACTGCCATTTCACAGTGCTTCAATTGATTTTTTTTTTTTAATTATTTGCCAGACAGGCAATAATATTAAATAGCAGTACAGAAGTATATATAAAATTACAGCAAAAATGGAACTCAAGGCAAGTGTTTGTTAAGTGGTCTGAAGAGAGGTCCCGCCTTACAGCCCTGTTTTTCTGGAGGTAAGTGAAACTCCTAAAGCGTGGAGAACTACAAAACTCTTTTTGTAGCTGACATGCAAAGCTTTCTGCTGGGGGCTTTTGGGGAATGGGAAGCTCTATGTGCAGCGCTGTGCGGCCCCGCTGCGGATCGCGGCCTCGGCAGGTCTGCACACGCTGCGCTTCCTCGACAGCACCAAGGAGACAGCAAGAGGCTGGCAAAAACCCTCCGATATTTTACCTTTTTGCTCATCAAAGCACAGTGGATTGAACGTAGCCCTCCACCACAGGGGAAAAAAAGTCTCCGTTTGGGTCTCTTGCTGCTCAAAACAAAAGCAGAACTGAATATGTGGATTAGAGGAATATTAAGGAGTTGCGAGTCAGGGCCAAAGGAAAAGCAGGGGCTTTGGCTCTGAAACCCCTCCTGCCTAGCAGACCCCATCCCTTCCATTGGGTAGCTTGCACAAGGGAAAAAAAAACAAGGTCTCAGTTTAGATGTTGTAACTCGTGTAGAAATTAATTGCACTCACTATAATTAGCATTTAAGCACTTCTTATTTATGACCTCTTTTCCTGAAGATGATCTGACTAGAAGTCCAATGTCAGATTACAAATCATTTTCTAGCCTAAATTAGCAGCCTCACTTACGTATATATGGCATCTTTTTTTTTTTTTTT
>VZSV01000277.1:438526-482262 GCA_013398735.1 Nothocercus julius
ACACCAAAAGTTCCACAGGAACTTTAGGAAAAATTTCCTGACAGTGAGGGTGACAGAGCCCTGGCACAGGCTGCCCAGGGAGGTTGTGGAGTCTCCTTCTCTGGAGACCTTCAAGACCCGCTTGGACGCAGTCCTGAGCCACATGCTGTAGGTGACCCTGCGTGTACAGGGGGGTGGGACTAGATGATCTCTAGAGGTCCCTTCCAACCTTAAGCATTCTATGATTCTATGATACTATGAACTTTTTGCCTCTCCTTCTGAACAGAGTATTATTATGTCTTTAATCCTCCAGCTTTTGGTGAATCCAACACTCAAATTATTTCAGTTTCTCTGATTAAAGAGAGTGAGGAACACTCAAATGGAAATGGAGCAATGAGATTATTTACTATCCATTTTTGGACTATCATATGTCAAAAAGAATTAATGCAACACAGTTAACAAATTCAAATATTTCCCTGAAACTTTTTAACTTAAACATATCATCTCCTCCAGCTTTATATTTTTACTTCTTATTTTCTGCAAACTCAATACTGACAAGAAATTAAAATTTATTCTCCTCAGGTGTACTTTTGTGGGAGAATTATTAAATAACGACCTCTTTTCACCTTGTCAATTCTCTTGTCATAGCATTCTGAGAAGAGCAGATAAATTTTGCCACATCCCCCCTCTTTTGTTTTTTTAAAGGAATTTGTGATCACTGACAGAATAGATGCTCCAGTGCTACTCACCTTTGGTATCGATTCATCTGTCCTATCTAGTAAAACTGTCCGCAACCCTTTGGTTTAGGGGCTGAGGAGACACCAGATATGCCTCTCTCAACAAAGTCTCCCTACAACGTTGCCATTTTTTTTTTTTTTAATCTTTACCGATCCCCAACATTCAATGCAAAAAATGTGAAGATGGGAAAAAGCAAGCAATAAGCGGACATTACACATAAAAGCAGACACTTACACCCAACTATCTTCATCTCTGCATCAGAAAGAAAGGGGAGAGAGTGAAAGGAAAGGCAAGAGACAGAGAGAGAGAAGAACGAGGAAATTAAAGACAAGGAGAGAGAGAAAAACAAAAAGAGAAAGAAACATCACTCACAAGTAGAAGATGAAGCATGCACGTTTCATCAGAGGATCAAAGTAAAAGACAGAATACTTATCAGCACATGGGGAAGGGAAGGGATGTCCTTTGGGGAACTGACAAACGCCATGCCTATGCAAGAGATTTCTGATCAGCAAGTTCTGTACATAAATAAAGTTGCCATCCCAAAGGCAAGCAGCACATGCCTCATTGCTCTTATCTCTGGGGAAAGGTAAAATTGTCAGGGTCAGATGGACGTTCGTAAATCCAGTAGCAATTTAGAAAAGAATAAAATAAAACGATAGAGCAAAACAACCTCTTCAAGAGGCTGGTTTGACTGAACCTCTTCCGAGGCGGACACCAACGAGCACTACGTTCCTTAGGGTGCTCCTCTCGGATCACGACACAACAGGAAACCTAGAACATCTTTGTGTTTCGAAACGAAGGCTGGCAGGGTTATCTCCGAGATTAACCTTGTTCTGCACCACTGTGCAGGATCTAGGCACAGGAAGGCTGGCTTGGCTTTATTTCTAAATGACAACTAGCCACCCCTCAAGCCGCTCGCACCTTGGGCGAGGGAAAAGAGGGTTTGATATGGGCACCAGGGCAACTTTTAGAAGGCAAAACTGGATAGAAGAGCTGTGTGATAAAACATATCGCTACAGGGGTTTAGTGGTTAAGAAGCCTAAGGGTGGAAGGAATTCCTAGTGAAAAAGAACAATTAAAATGTTAAAACTTCCAACCAAGAAAATTCACTCAAAATGCTAGAGCTATTTATTTTTTAATAAATCTCTTGGTTCAGCAGACTGATCCTGCATCCACTGCAAGTTAGGAGCTGCCTGTGCCCTTTGTAGAGAGGAGAAGCCCTGTCTTTAATGGGAAAGACACAGTTCTGAAGCAAAGCACAGAGGAGGCAGCTTGACCAAGGCAATTAAAGCAGGAGACATGGTTGAGAACTGCTACAAGCCTGTGACTTGCTGTTTGAAAATCCAAATCTATGACAATATTAATAAACTAAGGAGGAAAGTTTGATTCCAGCTGCAAAAATGGGGGCACACAATAAATTAATGGGCATTCCTTATTAGTATTGCTTTGCTAATCCAGCCAAAATGTAATTTTCCCCACCTGTGATGTTTTAATTCTAGACTTCTAACAAACTCAGACCACAATTTGATCTATTGCTTAGAAAACCAGCAGGCAAATATCTGCTGTTAAATTGAATAATGTCAAACATTTTTATTTCCAAACACTGCACAAGAAATTGCAATAAGCACCGTTCTCTTCTTGGGTGCAGTTACATTACATTTTAATTTTCTAATTTCCTGTTTTTCTTTTAGGTTTAGAATACTCAAGGTAATGAAAACTTATTTGTTTTTTTTCCAGACCACCATTCAGGACTACCTCGTTCTTTGCATCTCACCTTTACTCTGGCACTGTCCCAGTTTATTATTACTCTTTGGCTGACAGTGAAATTCTGTTGACTCTTCTGTGGCTGCCTTTGCCCTCTTACTTGCTGCTTAAAGACATTTCCAAGCCTTTCTCCATAAATCGGAGGTAAATTTTTTTTCAAATATGGATATGCAGACCTCCTGCAGCCTCCTCTGAATTCAGGAAAGTTCTGCGTGTCCAGTGCTTTTAGGAAGGCAGCGATCATTTAATATCTTAATGCTGCTCCTTTGACAAACTTGTTTGTAACGGTCCATTTTTTGAGCAGATCTACACGTATGAACTCATTTCCAAATAGATCATCTCAAAATGTCTATTTTCTCCAACAAGAATTGCAGATCACACACACAAAAAAGAGATTAACAAGCAACAGTGACTTAATGACAGGTTTCTTGAGGCATAAAATTTGAAAAATTGACAGCAAACCTGAGCTACAGCGACAGGTCAACATAGGGGATAACTACTGAACCTATATATTGAGCTTTATGGTGGAAATGCTGCCAACATATGCACTGAATACAGAATCTGTAAGGCTTAGGGTAGGAGCACCCTCGATGACATACATATCAACATGCAATATTTAATTCATGCCTGGAAGCTGCTAATCTTTTTGTCAACTGCAGGGCAAGGAAATTGCTGAAAAAAGTATATGAAAGACAGGCCCACTGTGCCAGTTTTATAAAATAAAAATAAAATAAAAATAAAATAAAAATAAAATAAAAATAAAATAAAAATAAAATAAAAATAAAATAAAAATAAAATAAAAATAAGGGGGAACACTGAGGCCAGGAAGTCATAGTTTAGCTCGCTAACTCTTAGCAGTCTGAAGGACCTGAGAGAGAACTCTACACGTGCAAAGTGGAGAAAAAGGCAATTCTTGAAGGAGAATCAGTTCAGATGCCTAAATGCTTTAAAAAAAATCCATCTATAATCTCAATTTCAGCATATCACCATGCAGGGTCTGTGCCTGCGTATCAAAATGCAATATTTTGTCTTTACATGACTGCTTTGGGTTGCGACTGAAACTGCTCCGTGCTTACTAGGCACTAGAATTCCCAACCGGCTTTAAACTGGCACTGATTTCAGGTTACTTCCATATGCTGGGCTATAAATTACAGAGGCTTAGCAGTTCTTCTGGGAACAGTTAAAATGTCCCTTCAGCAGGTGACAGGAACCGCCAAGAGAGATACAGGTCAGACAGCTATAGGTGTAGAAACCACATCTGTCATCTCCAGGTAAGTCACCCCCACTCATGAGTTACAACCATCTGCTCCTGTAATACTGCTCTTTTCAAGTGCATTAATAAATAAAACATATTTTATGCTAAACTTTGTCTTTTTTTTTTTTTCTCTAATTCTTCTCACCTAGTCCCTATTTGGATTATATTTCTGAAGAACTTCCACAATAAGGCTACAAATTTCTATACTGATATGTTATTGAATTCTTTCCAGGAATAAAACCTAATACTTCTCCCATTAGGCTTTCATAAAATTTCCCACGTCTGCAAAGTCATCCTTGGTCTTGGTTATTACGCATAGAATTAAGGTAGTATTTCAAATGCTTTACATGCAAAATAACTAGTAAGCCCATCTCTTGCTACGCTGTAAAAATCAGACTGTAAAATGCCAGTCTTTATATCCACTGATTGCGTGACTGGCTAAGTTCCAATTTCTTCCCCAGATCAACTCATGGCTACGCTGCCGTAACGACGACCACCTCACACGGCTGCTCCCGAAGCAAAGAGCACGCAGAGCGCGGCGAGGCTCGAGCCCAGGGAGCTCTCGCAGGGCCTCGGTGCTCTGTAAGGCCAGTTGGAAAATCAGACTACGCTCGTGGCCTTTTCTGCAGCCCATGTCAACCAAAGCAAAGGGTCGTACAACAAAAATGATCTGGGCAAGGTGGAAACTCTCAGTTTCAACAAAAATGTTTTCAATTGTCTGCTAGGGCTTTCCTCCCCGAATCTGGAAGCGGCATTTGGTGACAAACAAGGCAACTCGACAGAGTATTAAACAGCTTTGATCAAAGCGCCCATGGCATGAAAAACATGATGACCCCTTTTTGCCACAGCCACCACGGTTACCTGGCATTATAACGTCGGGAAACCCCAGCTTCCTGGTAACAGCAACCCCGCGGTTAAAGATCATGGGGTTTTCCCTTCGGACCTGCTCCATGTCACCACGAAGAAGCTGGAGAGATATTATAAGTCCTGAAAAAAGAAAGAATAAACGAAAAAAAAAGTTCATTTTCTCGGACCTAAGCGTTAGATGTCAATCTATGCCAGGAACCAATCTGCTTTAGGGGACTTTAAGGGATTCGTTAGGACCGTAACGTTATGTAAGACAGCAAATTTTTATCAGAATTCTTAATTTTGCAGCAAAGTCACAAGTCACAGTACACCACTTGGCTTTGGTTCCACTCCTTGTATAGAGCAGGTTACAACCCACAAAACAGCAGCATCCCTGATGGCTGAAATACCACTTTGCAAAACACTGTTTCTCTAAAGTGCATTTAATCCCATCCAGTACCACAAAATAATCTCATATATTATCTGTTCCACTCGTTTCTTTACCTGCTACGTACAAGAATGTTGATTGTAATGAAATCCCTTTCAGTACCTCAACACATTTCAGGAGCCCCAAGTGCCCGTTAGCATCCAAAACTCTGCTGTTAACTAAGAAGAATTTTGGAGGTTTACAAACAATAACTAGCCATCATTCTGTCAACCTTCCTCAAAATAATTGTTGCTCAGTTTTAGACAAATTTGACAGGTAGATGTCTAGAAAACATAAAGCTCCTACAAGTTTTATGAATGCCAGAGTTAGGCTGAAAGATGACCATAAAGCTTTAATTCGAAGGGAAAGGTAGACGCCAAGCAGCCAGCTGGATGATCAGCACGTATGTACTCAAAAGCTGCCAAAACACTGCTCTGCAGCTGTCCAGCTAAGTAGGTAGGAGAGTGCTGCAGAGCACTGCAGGGAATACGGGGGCTTTAGGAACATGGGAAAAAAAAATCCACACCTTTGAACACAAATCTGGGCTTTGAGAGGGCAAAGGAGACGCATTCATTAGAAAAAGGTCATGACTGTTTTGCTGCCTACAGAAAAATTTGTACGTGTGATACCCTCATTTCCACTTAAAAAGGACCAAAAGAAAATATACCCCAAGTATCCCAGTCCAAGGAACTGTGGCAAATGCTAACTTGGATCATCAAGTTGGGACTTCAGACCTTCTGGTTCAGACCAACACCACCAGTACTTGACCAAATAGCACCAGAATTACCTATTATTAGGTAATATGAATCGATCACTATGAATCAGTAAGGGAATACGCAATCTTCCAGCATGGCATATAGATATTACTTCCATGCAATTCCCACCAAACAACAGGAACTGGAAGGAACTAGGTAGGGACTAGTCTTGCTCAGGAGCAGGGAAGGTGGCGACTTCTTTCCTTTGGGCAAAAAAAATCAGACTTGCAAGAGCATATCCTCCCTGGAAAACACAGGTTCTGAGAGCCCCAGTTTGCCTTACCTAGTGCTAAAATCACGACAGCCTGCAATGCTGTCCCTCACACCAGGCCAAGAAACCCTGCCAAGTTTCAAGTTCCTATTCCAGAGATGCACTAGATCTTAATGAAATGTGTAAAAAATAGGTATTTTAAAGTGCAGAAGACAAAGATAAAAAGCTATCTGTTTCCCTTTCCTTCTGACTCTTCAGAAAAGGGAACACTTGAAAAAAGAGAATGTGCTATGCAGACAGCTGGCATAGGAAATAAGTGCAAATAGTCCAAGTTTTCCAGGTTAGAAGCAATTCAGGATAATGTTTTAAGGAGAAGTGGTGGACAATCACGAGTATATGAGGAACAGCTGAAGAAGAAGAGACCAGCTTTGCATAAAATAAAATTCCCAACTTGAAAACTGATTCTTTTGCCGCTACTATTTTAACTACTATGTGAACTGTGTATTCCACTATAGCACCTGGCAAAAAAAAATTTAGAAAACACCAGTATTCATATCTCAGTAGACCCTTCTGAGTCCTATATTCAGTTAGCAATCAAAGCAAAACTCCTGGTAACTAAGCAGAACTGTGTCTTAATGGCTAACACAATTTGGCATGAAATAGCAAAGATAGCTCTATAGAAGCTAACTACAGAAATCTTATTCAATGAAATAGTTAATAGAACAATTAAAAAAAAAAAAAAAGCAATTTACTTTCCAAATGTATCTATCATTAACTAGGAAAACAAAAATGGATTTGAAAGGTGGCCAAAACGCTACCAAGACACAGTAATTCTCAATTATGGAAAGAAACGGTTTGTACTGAAACTACCAGAGAGTCCTCTTGATAGTTAATTTGTAGGTATGAAAACACTACCTATTTTTTGGACAATCCAATAAGTATCTTAAATGTAACATCCGTTTTTGCTCCTACTGGCAAGCCTTCGATATGGGCAATGCCTGGTATTTTCAAAGGAATACAGGATACTCCGCAAACACAGCAGCCAACAGCAAAGGCTGAAAGAGCAACCCAATACTGACTCAGGCTGGTATTGAAACCTACCAAGTAAATTAAGAAGTTCAGCTATGTTTAACTTTGCATTTCATTGAATACCTCTGCTATAATCAATTAGCAGTTTCCTCAAGGCAGCCTTCAGCTGTTATTATGACAAGCAGATACAAGTAAATGTTTACCATAGTTTGAGCTGGGCGCTGTGTATTTGGTACTGGACTTGCGGATAATATTTTCATGGATCTGACACCACTCATTTTCGTTGTTACACCTAAAATAAAAGAACACAAATTCAAGTTAAAAGCTTCCTCCAGAACCATCTTTCGATAAAAAAAAAAGGTCAGTTTTGTGACAGCAATAACATGAAAGGTTATAGGATTTTGACGAATGAGAGAAACTCCACATTGTTTGTTTTTAAAGGTGGAAGGAAACAAAGCATTCCCTAATATTTTTCTCCATTTTATGGACACTTTGGAGCCTGCAGTAATGTTTCTGTCATTCAAGCAACTGTTTCAGACATTATATTATGATGGAAAAGATCTAGACATCTTCAGTTGAGTTTCATGCACATACACTGAAAATTAATTCAAAGCTGAAATTAACTGCTGCAATATATTATCTAAAAAGCCACCTTAGATCTGAGAAATCAGAAGTGGAATTTGAAAGATTAAATGAGATTAAACAGAATAAATTAAAAAAAAAAAAAAGCTGAGTTTTTTGACATCTCAGGAGCTTGCAAGATTTTTCTTACCTACGTATTTTATAGAATGCCTTGAAACATTACATAACTGCCACAAAATCATAGGTCAGGGATTTACAACCACCCCAAACGACTCTTCTCTAGGTATTTCATGTTCTCATTGCTGGGACTAAGGGAGTTCCACAGTTATTTATTCATCTACATGCAATTTTAATAAGCATTTGCAAATGCTGTTATGTTTTATATTCAATTACATTGCTTCTGTACACCCTCAACACCTTTCTAGGATAGAAATTACAACTTAATTACCTGCCAACAGACTCTTATATTTACACTCGGTATTTTTACACCAGGAAAAACTCGGTTGTTAAAATCCACTTCAACAATACCCGGTGATTTGGCATACAGATTATCATCTTTTTTTAAACAATATTCATGTAGGATATTTGGCTGCCCTGTCCTCAGTCAAATAAATTCATGCCACCTGCACAGCATCTCACCAAGTCTCCTGTCTCCACAGTAAATTCCAGTTTCCTCCCTGCTTTCTAAAGGAGCACTTTCTTCTATGCATTTTAATGAGAACTCCTACTAGTTTCTTCAAGCGCCCCTTTCCTTGTCCTGGTGTATTCAGTGAAAAATGGTTTCCTCTCCACCAGGATTTTCTTTTTAAAACTTGGTCATATCCCCACTATACTTCTCCTCTTCAAACTGAAGCTGTTTTTTTCCAATGTTTTTAGTCTCCTCTCATGATGCAACAACTCTACCCTCCTTGCTCAGTCTAGATGCTCTTCTCCACATCTGGGACTGCTCCATCCTTTCTAACAGGGCAGAGGGGATGTTCACGCAGTGCTTGAGATGTCTAAGCACTAAGGTGACCTTCACCAACTAAGCAGTACAGCAAATTGGCTGCCTTTGCACTCCTAAAGACCACGGCGGTAAAACAGGACTGAGACCTCAAAACAGGACTAGGACGGGCCAAGAAAGCTTACGAAACCTGTGCTCTTCTGTGCTGTGCCAGGGCTTTAACCAACGCCCGGCTTATCTGTGAGGAAAAAAAGTGGTCCTCATGTTGTTTCCTTCTCTTCTCATGCTAGGACATCAGAGAGCCCTTGTCTTGCTGCAAATAATGTTCTCTTTAAACTGGAAAGAGAGCCCACAGGACAAACGCGGTGTCACCTGCTACAGGTCAGAGCTGAGGCCGCAGCACCCCTACTCTCGACTCCTTTTTTAGTTGCTGTTCCAGCCTCTGGAGGGGAGGCTAAAATAGACCTCAGCCTCCGATGACTTGTGCCTGCAAATTAAGCTGGAACAAAGTTGTCCCCAAATCAATGGAGTGTAAAGATGGCTTCAAGCTAGTTTTGTACCATACACTGGACTTCATATTTCCTGAACACCATGAAGAATATTCCTCCCAAGTCTGAAACGCTGGCTTGAAGACACTTGCCGTTAATTCATTTTTGTTGAGTTTTCTTAACATTTTGCCCGTCTAAATACCAAATACATTGCTGGTTTATATAAGAATTTCTTCCTGAGTCATCCAACACCTTTTCAGGGTGACCAGCCCCACTGAATTTACAAGCTGCAGTGTTTGCAATACTGCATCAGATGCCAGTGTCACACAGATGGGGGCAGAAACACAGAGTAGGCTCTGCCCAGCTGGGCAAATAGCAACAACTGAGTTTCGACAAGAAATGGCATTCGGACAATGTACCACAGTAAGACTTAGTGCTAGAGATGGAGGAAAGAAAAAGCAAAGATACAGAAAGAATAGGAAGATAAACAAAAGTAGAAAAGATACTAAGGAAAAGAAAAATATTAGATTAGGGAGACAGTAAAAAAAGCAACACAAGAAATAAGATGCAGAGAGGAAAAAAAAAATATCCATTCAAGATAAAAATTCATATAAGAATATATACTCAAATAATCTCAGAATATATATACATGCACAGAGATTTTAGTTTCCATCTCACTTCTAAAATATTCTACATGTATACTACTAAAAAGAAATATAAAAGTAAACCTTCATGCTTTTATGTAATGAGCTTATATCTAGAGCTGTGGTACTATATCCTCTTAGTAAGATTATAACATGACTGCAGGATTAAGAAACAGGAAAATCTGGATTGTGAGAAAAAAAAGCCCTTTTCAGACCTAAGTCTTTAACAATGACAGGGCAAGCTCTGAAAGACTAGGAAAGTAAATTGATTTTTCTTTTTTTTTTTTTTTTTTTGTTATAAAAATTTTCTCTTGTGGATCCAGCAAAAGTCTCCATTGAAATGTCATGTATTTGTTTCAGCCTCTTACATTTTCAGTCTCAGAGATTTTTCCACCTTTCCTGGTGGAAAAGCTCTTCTGGCTGGATGCTGATGGCCTCACTGGTGGCAGCTGAGTGGTTTAGCCAGACAGCATAAAAATGAAAGCTCAAAAAATACTTTTCACCACTCCCTTAAAAATGCAGAACTGCCTTCCTCTGCATTTCATTTTTATGTTTTGGGGTTGGCCTGAGGCATTTCACCCATGATAAAAATAAGCAGCACACAAGAACATTAGGTCAGCATTGCTTAAGTATTTAGATGCTAAATCTTGAACTTAAAGACCCAAATTTGCCACTTCCAATTTTGTCTACAAAGAGAAAGGACTGTGTTTAAAACAACATGCAATGAGAAGATGCAAGCGAAATAAGTCTGTGACAGTGTCGTGTTGTGGAGGACCAATGACCATCACAGCTGCCAAAGGGACAAACCCATTCCCTTTGGATATTTCCATTTTCCCTTTTGGAGATTTTTGTTGGAGACTTGATAAGCCACAATTTTCCATGCTGTTTGCAGTGCAAGTATCACATGCAAGTATATGCTCAGAAAGACTACATATGTTAATAAACGGTTGCTGCGTATGCATTTATATTTCGGAATCGTGTATGAGATGCAGGTGGTGTGCACTGAAATTGAAAAAGAAATTACGTTCCACTAAGGGGAAGTGCCCTTCCATATAACATACAATTATGCTGTGGAATAATACAATTTCTTTTAGCAAGTTATGCATCTAATAGAATTTCAAGAGTATCTAGAGTTGTTGTTACTAAAGAAAAAAGCATAAAACTCAGATACTTCATCTAACTTAAAAACCAGTCTGACTAAAATTTGAGACCCTGAGAATTGCAATAAATATTTCCTGAGATCAGGAAGTTTTCTTTAAAGACAGAAAGGGACCTAACTAAACAGTAGGTAAAAATTATGAGATATTTATATATAGGCTGAATCTGTTAGCCTCTCAAGCAAACCTTTCAGGAATATTTTTAGCAGCTAGCACATTGTCACTGATAAATGGACAAGTCCAATATTTTACAGGATTTCTCACATAATATTTTTCTTTCTCTTTTCTCACTGAATAAGATGCTAAAGACACATTAGAAGGGAATTGAAACAGAAGGCAATAGAAATCTGATATTCAGAATGCACCAATTTCAATACCTTACTGCCAACATTCAGAACATTGTAGTTACAATATTTAAAGGACATCTCTACAAAGCTACATAAGCTACATAACCAAAAATCCTTGGTTTGGGATATGCTGAACCTGCATGGTGACAAAAAACCAAGATTATCCACAGTCTATTGACACTGATAAGAAAGAAGCCCATTTTCTTCCTTTTAACTTGACATTTTTGCTGCAGTTTATGTAACTGTTGGCAAAAGAAGAATGAAGGAGCTGACTCAGAGACTTTTCTTGGGATGTACAGATTTCTGATGTATAAGGAGATATCCAAGAATATTTCAGTGAAGACTGAAAGCCATTTTTGTTCATTTATAGTTTCCCTTGAATGGCAGGCTTTCTGCTGCTGACTGTACTTCTTGCAGAATATCAAGCTTTTATAATCCTCTAATTATCTTATTACCATGACAGTGGCCACAGACAGCAAAGCAATATATGATGAGCTGCATCTTGGGCCATCTGCAAAGCAGATCTTGCCAGTATTTATCCTTAATGCCAAGAGACTTAAATACTGTCTGTACTCCTCAAACTGTTTGCCTGTGGTCTCTGCGTTCTGATTATAACACCAACATTTCGCAATAAACATTTGACAGCTCATAGTTCAAAATCACAAACTGAAGATAGATCTTTGCTCAAAAACATCAGCTTTTTTTCCTNTCACACAACGTTGACTTCAGCTGCTGTTTTCCATTTGTTTTGTTGGTTGCCATCACTCATAAGGAATTAGAGATGGTTCATGACCGCATTCATTTCATCAGGTGGGAAATAGCATTTTTCCTTGCTTTTGAATTTAACAGCTTTGAAGGAAATTACATCTATAAAAGCTGCTACTTTGCATGCCATATAGATTTGGGCAGCACTCAGTAACTGCTGAAGCACTTCACATATCTGAAACACCTAATAATGACTTTCATCAGCTTCTACGAGCATCCGAAACAATAAAGGTGCAAAACCTATACTACAACACCACCAATTCACCTGGTAAGGAGGATTGGGAGAAAAAAAAAAAATCAATTAAGTGAAGCTTATAGCATCTTAGTATCTTATATCAGCATCTTGTATCTTTGCAGTACCTTGGTACCCAGCATTCTGGCACTGTTTTTTCTAATTTCTTTCCTTCTCTGGAGTTACTCACGTGTAAACTTTAAGAACAAAATCCTTCTCTTCTTTTAGCTCGGAGATTGACTGAAGGACATCCATGATGCTCAAGACTGCACAGCCATAGGGGCGGCGATAGTGTAAATGTGGAGGCCCTTTTTTTGAATCATTTAGCAACATGCGACCTAAAATTAACAGAAATCCAAAATATTAGAGATTTAAATGCAATCATTCCATCTGTCGGGTCATGCATCCTGCTTCTCTTTGAGCAGGAAAAGGACAATTGTGAGATATGAAGCTGCTACATGATTAACTCCCCATTGCTCTAGCCATTTTCTATTAGAGTCAAAAGTAGCAAGACTAGAAAAAAAAAAATCCCTACAATCATCTTAGCCCATTTGTTACATTACACGTAATAGCTCGTCCAGCACATCTTGCATCAAGGTTAATAAACTGTGCTTGAACTGCAAAATATCTTTAAATAGTTCTACAAGCTTCACATATACCTCTCAGGTGATACGGAGCAACTCCAACATTCAGACTCTTCAGGGTGCAGTGAAGTCTGATAATGAAAAATAAGTCCTTCCAACACATTTGTGAATTCAAAGGCTTTTGTGATCATTCACAGGACAGCGTAACAAAGCTGTAGTTTTCACTAAGCCATTTAGATCTCCTGTATTTCACAAAAAATGTATTGGTAGCTGGCAAAAGCTGCCAGCAGTGGAAGTACTGGAAACGGGGGCTGAATGCTACTTCCTTGAAATAATAGCGAGACACAACCTAGCTATTTTTCAATTAATTCAAAACCTGGAAAGTATGAAAGATGTTGCACTGCTAAGCTGTTCAGAGTAATACATCCTCAGACCACTGAACAGATTGCCTTTTATTCCTCTTTATTTGGTGCTTGTGTTTTAGGTCTAAACACTTGAAGCAAATTAAACTTCGCATAGCAAAATTCTTTACTTGCTAGTATCTCAGTGAAGAACACATTCATAATCTATAATCACTTAACTCTCTGGTAATAATTATCTCTTTATTCGCTAGGGATTTTTGCTATCCAGCCCTGCCCATCAAATGGGCTTCCAGCAACTTCATTCACATAGCAGAAGTCACTTCAGTCAGGCACACTGCTGGGCTTTCCATAAACTACTTACAACACGGTACTGCAGCCTATAAGGAAGCCTCTAAATTAAACTTCCATCCTGAACGTTTGCGCCTGCTGGTTACACATCTCTCCTGCAGGCCTGAGAGGCTTCTCACAGCCAGATACTGCTGCAAATGCTTTTCTTTTTTTGGGAGCCTCAGTAGGTAGCACAAACACTGGATACAAGGGTGACTCTCATTTTAAATTTTGTAACAAAATCTTGTTTATTTTGGGTGCTTTTTGGTTTGTTTTAAAGGCACAATTAAACAGTGATCAGCAACTGCACAGCAGTTAGCAATAGATGATCTGAACGTTAATCTCCATAGGCAAGCATGGTCTAAGACTGAGCCTCTAAGTGGTTAGATTCATCAGAAAGCCGGTTTAGTAAAAGATGCATTTAAACATACTTAAAATCATTTTTAATTTTTGCATACATTTAATGAAGTAAATCATAACGTACCTATTCGAATTACATGGGCAACTATGTACAAATCTCTCTTCATGTCCTTGCTGCTGAGATCCTAAAAGAATGGAAAGAATACAGATATTAAAAAACAAATCACAATGCACTTCCAAAATAAAAACATTTGTAAACAAACAAAAATAAAGACTACAGAGCATTACTTGCCATTCATTTAGCTCTTCCATTTCTAAATCAGAGACGATATTATTTCAAATTTACAGATGAAGAAAATGAAGCACAGAGGGATTATATTTGGTGGTAACGTTCTTTGAAGGAAAAGGAAACAGAGTATTCTGATTACTCTGAGTAATGATGCTGTGTGCAAATGTGCTCCGTTTTGAGAGCCCTTGCCTCTTCTTCCTCTTCTCCCACTCAAACATTAATTACCATCTTATTGCTATGTACTGGCTTCTGCCCAATGGCCTCGAAATTGCCCCCCAATGATGCTAAGGGACATCCCTGTAGCAGCTTCGGAGAAGAGCAACTGTCAGCTGGAAACTCAAGATGGTTCAGGCATTTGTCAGATGAAGATGGGGCACAAGTGAAGTCTACGTGCACAGGAGGGAAAGAGAAGGGGTTAAGAAGAAGGGTTCAAGCTCAGTTTTCTGCGTTTGAATTAGTTTTTCCTTCCCGTATGCTGAGGAAATGGGCATCACCTCGTGTCACTGACATCAAAACAACTTTGCATTTTTACAAGATTTTTCATTTTTAAACAAGATTCTTTTAATGCCTCTGGGGTTCTACGCATGAGTTTACAACGAAGTTGAGATGATGGCTGTGTTTTCATGTCTCTTCGCTTTTCTTTCTCTTTTCAAGTGAGTGAGGTTATCCATTCCAGCAGTAAGAAATACCAGTGACACATTCAGTATTAAAGCCACTGTAAAAGGAAATCATATAATTTTGGATAATAGGGGAAAACTTTGATCTATGGACATTAACATTCTGTCATTATTAGGTTTAATCACTTTGGCAAATTAAAAAACTGTATCTTGATGGAAAGCAAAACTGAGCTGTAGTCCACGTGGCAAATTTCCTTACCGGGCAATCTGAGAAATCAAATTCCAGGGACAGAGATGGAGAACTTCAGAGCACCGTGTCACTCATAACTACAGCAAAATAAAGGGACCACAGGGACCAAGAGCTACAGGTGAAAAGAGCTGGCTCCAAGGAGAAGCTTTAAGCCACTTTTGAAGCACATAACCTTGCTCAAGCACAGCAGGCAAGCATTAAATTGATGGCTGTAGCTTGTTCCTCTTTCTAAAAAAGCACTGTATTTCCCTGGGTGGCAGATGCAGGGAGTTGCAAATATGCTCTTTGGTATGCTTATTAGCTAGCATATCATGTCTCTCTGCAGGGAAAGAATTAAGCTATATAAATCTTTGGTAGTGTTTTCTCTTCAAGGTTTATTTTGCTGATGCAAGAATTGAGGGGACCTGCTTTGGAGGCTGTCACCTAACCCAGCAGGGCAGCACAGGTGGCACATCTTGGAGGGAGTGGAGCTCACCAGTAGGAGTGGGTTTCGTGCAGTTTTACCTCGGTAGTGTCTCACAGTACTTTGCAAAAAGCAAAAAACTTGGGAGATTGCACTCAATATACCAGAGATTTTTCAAAATACATACGTTCTGGCAGGGTATTATTTCTTGTACCATGGGATTACTACTTCTAACCAACATCTTTAAGAACTACTTTTTTCAAAATACCAGAAAATGGTACAGCGTGCACACACTGGTTCACATTTTAGCTACTCTTGGCTACTCTTCAGATCCACAAAAAATATTTTGTTGTGGTTTTGTCATAGCAAGAGACACAAAGTTATTTCCCCTGCTCTCCTGACCTCCTTCAAGGACTCTGGTTGACAAGCAATATTATTTCATAGTATTTCTAACTTCATGGGTTTTATTTATTTTTAAATAAACAAGAAAATTAACCTAAAAAAAGATTTCCTTAAAGATATGGATAACAGTTACTTTATAATAACAATGCAATTGTTATTATAACAATGCTTGTTTCTACAAAGACCTGACTTTATGCTAAAAGAAAACCACCACCAAAAAGTTATCATGCATACTTGACTGCCACCAATTAAACAGTCATTTTATGCAATTTGGAAATGGGGAGTTATTTATTTATAACCAAATTCAGTAGCCAACCTTGTAGGCTGTAAGTTGTAAGATTTTTAACCAAACAGTGGACACATACAGTGTGGGTTACATTTTAACTGAGATTACAGGAGTGCTTCTAAGAAACAGAAAGGCTGGAGTTTAGTGCAATGAGCTTTTTTTGGAGGAAATAGCTTCACACTTTCGCTGTAATATGACAGCTGATCCAAAACATAACACAACTAATTTCGATATCATATGTAAGAAGATGCCTAATGCTTAAAAGCATCAGAGCCAGCAACAAAAGGCAGGGATGCCTTGAAGTATCTAAGGTATAGAGGTTTTTTTTTTTCCCCCTCTAGAAAGGATGAGAGTTTTGGAAACATCCTGGAGAGTGGGATGGAGGAGGAGGAGGAGGAGGAGGAAAGCAAAACAAAACCAACCAACTAACCAAACAAAAACCAATAAATTGATTCGAGCACAAGACTAAACACAGTTTTGGAAACAAACTCGTACTGAAGTCACAGAACCATCCTATTGGACAGGGTTAACTTGGGCCTCTTGGGTCTGCAAACACAAGTTTCCTGGGGGAGATATGTTATCTAATGCAACCCAAGAAGCCCCGGAATGGCCTGAAATCAAACCTGGAAGCAAAGCTGCACCTAGTCATTTTGAAACTTTTTTAATTCAGAAAATTGCCTTTTCAGGTCTGCTGAAATGAAGTGTGGCTTTTGAACTTAAGCACTTTGGGATGCTCAAAATAACTACAAGGTCTATCCTTCAAAGCTCTGCCTGACTCAACAGTCCAGTGAGTCAGCAACACATATACTGAGAAGTGTCCTAGCCACCATGGAACCATCACTGTTAGCAGCAAATGGCCCAAACTCCCATTTCACTACATCAATCAACCTTCTCAGGGAAAAAGACACAAATGAGATCTTCTAAGGGAAAGGTTTCTTGCAGTGATCTCAGAAATGATACTCAACTAGTCAGCCAGGAGCATTTCAGATAACTAGGAGTCTGAACTAAGAATCTCCTAGCACTGAACTAAGAATCTCCTAGCTCCTGTGTCAGCTAGGACTCTTTGGAGACTACCCTTGAATGCAGGTCTATGACTGCTTGGGAAGTCTTCTATGTCAGTGCTAACGTCTGCAAAACAAAAAGTGCTGACAAGCTACCTGTCATCTAACTCATTTCTTTGTTAGAGGTAAAGGATATTTTTGCCAAAGAGCTAAAGATCACTCATGATGGAAGGTATTTATCATGTCTGGGATTTTAAATTACTTATTCTGCAATGAACTATAGTTTTCAGTGCTTTCACATTTTTATATTCTTTCTGGGAAGAAATGACAGTGAAAACAGTCAATGGCAGTGCCAGCTTTTCCACACATCACACACACTCTGCCACCTCCAGAGACTCACTGCGGTCTGGGAGGCTATGGCTGCACCAGCTACTTGGACAGACCAAGACAGAAAGACATATTTGGACTTGGACTCAAATTACAAACAGGCAAAACGGTAGCTAAAAAGAAGCACTTCAGATTGCACCCTTTAACCATAAAAATAGCTTAGAAGCATTTCCATTTTCTACTGTTAACATTTAGTTATAACCATATCAAAACTTATAAACAGCTTTCCTTTCCTTCAACATACAGGACAGAAAGAACTGCACTTGCTCTCAGGGTGACTATGTAGTTCACAGAGTCTACAGCCCTGCAAGGCAAGAGGGAAGGGAAGGGGAACGTACCGTGAAGAGTGCACACATTCGGTCTATCTTCTCCGGGTTCCTGGGGCCTCCGTTCTTGTTCAACCTCACCATAAATCTCTCGCTAAAAAGCAAGCAAAACCAAAAAGTGTGAGTTTCATGTACACAATTCAACATAAAAAATACATACATATATTTTTAAGACATGCTAGGTATTACCATTTTAATTTCTCAAAGCATATAAAGCAGTACCCATTGGTCTAGATAAAATTACATTGACGAGTGTGTGTAAAGGATACAGAACTTTAACAGGAAGTACTCTGTATGTAAAAACACAGTGGCAATGCATATTCATGATGAGAGAACATGAAACTAATACGAATATACGAAGCATAGAATCTGATCACATTAGCGTCGTCTGAAGTGCACTTGCTGAGGCTTAGTGTAACCAAAGGCACAGCATAAGATAATTAAAATCCACTCAAAACTAGAAGTAATAAGAGTAGCAACAGAAAATCGAGAAATTTTCCTCAATGAATACCGTCTTTAGAAGCAATATACTAACTCAAACACGTGAAGATTCAAGTGACCAAACTGTTCATCAATCACATTTAACAGCCCTTCAGCCAGCAAGGACAGTGTGTAAAGCACATCCGCAAAATAAACCACCCTGACTACGCATGGTAGGTCATGGATGTCAACGTTATTACAAATAAAGACACAGAATTTATATATTCAAATAAATGAGACGAATAAGATTAATTATTCAGTAGATGTTTGATAACACACTAACTAATGACCAGGAAAGTATTTGCTGTTCTTAAAAATTCTGACTAGCCATTTATGGACTTAGTATATAGAGAACTACTTTATAATTTATAATATATGTAAGTATTATATATATGCATATATATGAGCTGTATAGAAGGGTTTGGGAATTAAAACTCACTGAAGCTCTTCAAGAAAAAATGCATTTTCACTATTTTTACTTCCACTGATCATAGCAAAGTTACATATCTGGTCACTGTCCCCATTCCAGTCACTGCCAATAACTGAAGTTTACTTCTAGCAACTATCCCATCATCTCCAGCATTATCCTCAAAATATCTTTAAACTCCAGCCTTAATTTCCAGTCCTCCTCGAGCCCTCTTGCGCCAGTATCACTAAGTATTTAAGGGCACACTGAGGCAACTGTACCCTGTGCGGACAAGGCAGCAGTGCTAAGAGGTAATTTTAAAAAGACTATATCACCTGAAATATTCCAACAGTGCATGGCAGGCCATTTTTCCCTGTACTTACATTTTTGATTATTTACTTGAGACAGTGAAGAGAAACTAATCTAAATCTCCCCCTGAGGTCTCACTGATTTTGTTAAGGATGTTAATACATCCTGGCATCAGATTTGACACTCTTTACAACACGACATTGGTGACTCCTGTTTTGAGTTGATGGTCCATGTTTTACACTGCAAATTTATTTCTCTGTCAATAGAATCCAGGAAAAATATCCCAGTTTGCAATGATTCTGAAAATCTGCTGCCTTCAGCTACACATTTAAGGGTAAGAAGCTTGACACAAATTCTATCAGTTAAGTTGGCATTTTAGGATCTGCTTTTAAAAGGCCTCAGTCTTCAGCATGGCTATTCCCTAAGATTATCTTCTGCAAAAAGAATATGCACAGAATCTAGATAAAAGCCCGGAGTTTAATACGACAAAAATGGCAAATCTGAGTAAACTGGATACAGAATGTACACATTAAACATTTTTATAATTGAACAAGTTCCAACAACTTAAATGCAACCAAACAGAAAACCTTCAAATACATCGTAAGAAAAAAAGTGGTGATAATTGTCTCATCCTACCAAGGATGGGGAGGTTCAAAGCATGTGACACAACCCCAAGGCTTGATCAAACTCCTGTCAAAAAACTCATTTTCACCTGTTCTCAAAATACACTGAACAGTCACTCCTGTGTGAAATCCAAACTAAGAAATGCACCGAGTCAGAGAAAAGCACCAACTTTTACCTTGTTGAGCACAGACCTAACAAGCGTCACACCAGTAGCAGTTTGAAACAAATGCTTATTTATTCCTCACGTTCCTACACACTAGAGGCCATCTTCAACTACGTTAATCTCCTCCTGTCTAACTCCCATCACAGTAAAATCACTGCTCGTATAGCATTAAGTCAAGTCTTAGGATCACTGACATGAGTAGTAATTACTGAGGCTCCTCAAATCTAAGACCCGTTGTCTGGAGCAGCACAGTCAAACAACTTCTTGTTCTTTCCCTTGAAAAGAAGAAAAATGAAAGGCGAGCAGTGTCTCAATTCTTGGCGTCCCTCAGCTGTAAGAAAAAGCAGGATCGGACTGAACTGACTTCTGTTTCTGCAGAAAGGAAGGAAGCAATCAACGAGTTGAGACATTTTCAACATGAAGGAAGGGGCAAACAGGGACAAAATTTGCCGTTGGGTGAACAGGGGTGGCACCATGCCTGCAGGGCATAAAATGTTGCGTCAACTAATAAGCACTAGCCTTAAAGCACCATTTACGTCCTGCATAAAAAGGTGAGACTATACTCTGGGCACTGCAAGGCCAGGTAAAGCAATAGACACCAAGGGATTTTCTTTGAATCAGCTGCTAACAGTAACTGAACTCACAGTGGGAGTGACTCCAATTTTTTTCTTTTTCTTGGAGAAGGCATCTGCAGGCATGATATATTATAAACTTTTCCACATTACATGGGCCCAATAACTTAGTTGCAATTATGGTAATGAGACTTGTGAAAGCCTCTTACTGCATTTTCCTGTCTACTTGATCTATTGCTAGCTTATGCTAGAAAGATGGACAGAATATTCAGCTGTGCTGAACAGAAAGCAGCTATTCTCCATGTCCAAAGCAAAAGAAAAACAAATTGTAGCAGTTTGAGCAGTTAAAAGATCCATCTATCTTGTAACAAACCTGACCTGTAACAAACCTAAGAGTCTAGACGACAAGAGGAGGAGGAGGAGGAGAACAGGTGCTAACTCTAGGGTCAGGGAGGTGTAGGACATGAGCAAGGACCTCTAAAGCAAAGATCAGATCATCGGCTCTATGTATTTGAGGAGAGAAAGAAAGCATCTTGTGCGGGCTATATGTTTAATGAATCCAGGCTTTTCGATGTAATTTCAAAGATGATCAGACCCAAGAACCAGTTCTTAATCATGTGCATTTCTTCTCCCTTATGCTCAGGCTGTCCCAAAGAACATCAAATAGCAACTTACTGGTGCTTTGATACTGGAAGGAAGCACAGAAGTAACATTATTAAGCAGAATCAAAAAGTACACCCAAAAACTCCCAAAATGAAAACTTTATCTAAACACACTCAAACACTAAAGATGCTCCTATGTGCTGCTCCACAGCTACGCCAGAATTGACTCGTGGGCTTTGCACCAGACCTAGTCCTGCTGTCACGGGAAACTTGTCCGAGTGAGTTACAAAGCATTTCTTTTCTTTACACCTCATGTCTGCATCCTCTTATTCCAAAATGACCTAGGTCATAACCACACAGACATATCTTTGGGGAGAAAACCTGCCTCAGTCATACCATAAAGCCACCAGGGATTGATGTAATTTCTTCTTGTATGTCCAGGTCCCCAACTGCCACTGAACAACCTCCATTCAAGGTACCTACTGTCACCTCTGCTCTCTTTGTCTTTACACCACCCTCTGACAAGCAATAATTAATAAAGAAAAATGCTGCTTTGCACTGCCTGTGCTACGTCCTTTAATAAAGTAAAATTGCACAAGAAAAAGGGGCTTCTCATATTTGCTTATACAACTTTACATAAGGCCAGGGAAAAAGGACTTTTTTTGCCGCATTCTTCAACATCTGTGCATACGCCAAGACCTTAGGTCCATATAGGAGCTTCTATAGAAACATTTTTCAAGTTTATTTTCTGTTACTAATGTTTACCTTTTGGAGTTGCTATTTCTTGCCTATCCTCTTGGAAAGAAAACAAACAAAAAACCTAAGGGCTTGCAGATGCTGTGAGCTCGCCCCCGAATTAATATCTCCATGGGTTTCCTAGAAGGAGTCTCCAGGCCTTCAATGGTCAATCGAAGAGTATCTACTGAGCTCTCCATAAAGAGCTCACTGCCTGGTTATAACGCCAACCATAAGTAGTATTAGATCCGCAGCGTGGAGCAGTGTTTTGGCAGGCAATAATCTATAGGGACCCCTCTTGAATCCCTGAGAAGGAAGGATCACCTCTGTTAAACTGCCCGTTTGAGACGTGTCTGAACAGCGACGCACGGACTATTGAAAAAACCTTCCTTTTCATGCAAATGTCCCTGTTTCCTTCTTGTCATCGGCTGCCTGGTGCCCACGACCTGCAATAAACCCAGCCTCGAGACGGGAGGGAAAGCGTGTTGCGTCGCTTTATGGAGTGTATTTCATTAAGCCATCGTGGAGAAAGGAACACCAAGGGGAACTGAAAGCGGCTCGGAGCGCGGAGCTCCCAGCAACGCAGGCTGCTTCCCGACAAATTCAGGCCTGGGGCTCATGAATTATGAAGCTGCCACGTTGGCCAGAAGCCACAGCGGAGGATTACAGAGCTGACAGCGAGGTTGGCACTGCAAACATTGGGTTTCCATAGGAACAGAAATTAGTGAAAATAACTACCTGTCGCTTCTCACAACCACCTTCAAGTGAAGAAAACTCCCCAGAGACGTTAAAAATGTTATTAAAGCCTGCAAATGCACTGCAGCCAAGCTCCAATGCTTCTCCTGGGGTCCTCCTGCGCCCTCTTGAACATTCAACGCAGTCATTAGCATTTCTGCTCATAATTTAAACCCTGAGAGGTACATATTTGTGTTCCTGAAGGGAAACCTCTCCTTTAGGGAGAGTAAGTTCCTGTTTACAAAAAAAAAAAAAAAAAAAAAAAAAAAAAAAAAAAAGTTACTCAGCTGGGGTGATTCTTTAATCCCCGCCAGTGACGCTGCCCTCAGCGTGGGCAAGTCCGTGCTGGAAACTTCTCAACTTGAACACTGCGAGGTTTATAAAAATAAGCATTCTTTCTCTGTTTCTAAGTTGGGAGCTGCTAGCTTGTCTGAAATCGCTCTGAAATCTATTGCAACGACAGTTTCGCTTAAACTTGCCTCTATAACTGCGTGTCCTTGTCATTTGGCTTTGCACGCTATGATTTAGAAGTCAGAGCCGAAAAAAAAAAAAGGCTTTTGACAGTGTTTTGGAACAGGAAGAGTCCAGGGATCAAGGGCATCTATCAAACCTTGATATGGTATCTGTAAGTGTTCATTCTGAGCAGAATCGGGAGTAGACACCCCTACTGCTCTTGTTACTATGGACTCTGTACTGCACATGTATCAGAGAAGCATTTTCCTTGGATTTCTGAAAACACAGTAAGATCTCATGGACGATAAACTATGCCAGTAGATCAGATTGTTAGAAAGAAGCAAAACTTGCAAATAGGGACTTTTTCACAACTAAGCTGAGGGAAATGCTCATTAGTCAGTTAGCCTCATTCCTAGAAAAATTCTCTGAATATTAAGGAATAATTATGAATGATACAAAGGATCTTTTTCCCCACAGACTAGTTTTTACATTGAGAGGGAAAACTTCTCTATTTTAAAACAGCTATCAAAAGATTGCTATTAAAGAAAACAGAAATGCAAAATTTGCCATGCAATTGCCCAATAAAAGTAAAATATAATTTTCTGCTTAACACAGCAATCTGCAATTGCAGAACACTAGAATATCTTAAATAATTTGCAATCAACAGGGGATGAATTCACACACCCTGTCACAGCACTGCCACAGCTCTCCCTAAACAGAGAATGGAGATGGAAATAAGGAAATCTAAGTCCATTCCAGGCCCTGGGTAAGAAAGACTCTTCTGCCACAACTTGGACCAGCTCTCCAGGGCCAGAAATCTGACTAGTAGTTAAACCCAAAGTTTCAGAAGAGGATAATCTTCTGCATTAGGAAATGTTACAAGAAGATTATTCAAGAAGAAATGTGTAAATACTGTGTAATCTTAGCTACTCATTTTTGAAGAGCTGATTTACATCCATATTGACAGTGTAAAAGGTCAAGAAAAGATGACTGAGCTGATACCAATAAATATACAAAAGGATGAGCACTCCCATCACATTTGTCAAGGATGCCTTCAGATCTATAGATTTGAGTCCTGCCATCTGAATCAGGGAAAACTCCTACTGCGGAGAAAGCAAAAACTATCAATTTCCCTGCAAATTTATCATTCAGAGGCTTTTTAGGTGGTGAATTATTCTTTTCTAAACAAACTTTTTTTTTTTTTTTTTTTAAATAGCCTAAACACATGGCAGATTTCTATCATTTCAATTTCATTTGTAAGTAGCAATGGAATTAAACATACTAAATAAAAAAGGAAACAGCACAAGAGTCCTTTCCTAACACTCACGCTGTCCAAATTGAAACCAGTCTGAGCATGCATTGGAAGTTAACCTGCTCATAAGGCAAGGAGCTAATACATCCAATACGTTTAAAATAATAATAATAATCTTGTTCTTGAATAATTTCACATCTTTATCATCTTAAAAGCTTATGTATTTACCAATTTTATCAGATTTTTTTTTCTGCTGAGAAGATGAGTTACCAAATGGAAATTATCTACATTATTTCTACAATTAGAGCCCGTACACAACTGCAGAGCAAGAGTAACAACCAAATATTGTCACTTTAATATTCTTGATACATCCTCACAAAAACGGCCACATGATTTCATTTGTCACATTTATTTCCGACCATAGAATAGCTAAATCCAACTACGGTGATTAGATGCAGAGCCCATTTTTAGCCCATAATTACAAGTTGCTTCTAAACCACATTTCTTTCTTGAGAAGTCCTCTGTCAATGATACCAACTTCATAAGACAGCAGACGTGACTGCATTGCTCAAGTTCCCCCAGTATTTACCCACAATTTCAGAACACTTCCACTGAAACCATCTTTCTAGACCACCGATTTGCAACAGCGTTAGGAGACAAGTTGGGTTTTCCACCATTTTCCCTGCTTGTTTTTCGAGCTTAAAACAGAAATGGATGCTTCGAACCACCAAATCCCTAGCATTTTATTGAAAATTGGCAGCTGGATAGAAAAGAGTCCTGCATCTAGTATTTTATCATCACCGTGGGACTCAGTTTCCTCGCATTTCCTCACATTGTTTACTTTGCCATATGCTGAGACTGAATGGATAACAATTTAATCCTCCAGTGATAAGCAAAGGAATGTGAAAAGGCATCTCCACAAAACACAGTAAGATGCTTTAAAGAACCAGATGTTGACTTTGCTCACATGTGCTGAGTCAAAAAGCAAAACAGGGGTAAGAGGATGAAGCATCTTCATGAACTTTTGCTTTTATACATTTGGTTAAGGGAAGAAGGACCTTCTCTTGTAGTTGGGAAGCTACTTAATGTAGTAGAAAAGATATATATTGAAATAAGAAATCAGTTTTAAGAGCAGATGGGATCATTATAATTCACTCTTGTCTACTACGTTAAAACCATTTATGTTAATGAATTTTTTTTTAAAGGTCATCAAGAATGTTGAAGATACTTGGTTAATAAGAATGCATAATTTACTACTTTGTCCCTTGTTTTGTGTGTGTGAATATTTGCTGTGTTTTTCCTTACATTAAATTGCGATGTACATCAGGACATCAACCTATTGTGTTAGAGTATGCAGCATATAGAGTAAGCAGCATTAGGTATTTCAATGGATATTTTGGACAAGCATCTTACATCACAGCATACATTTCATTTCTTGGTAGCAAATCATACCATGCCCCCATATCCAAAAGTTAAAGCACATTATCTCCAGTCGAATCCACATTTATCACCTAGGTAATCAGAAAAGATTAGATAATTATATGGTATCTGCTTTTTGCATAAGGTTATACAGCTATAAGTATAATGTGATTTAGATAAAGCACAAGGTACAATTTATTAAAGAGAGGGGAAAAAAAAGGTGAGAAATGCTTCTCAGTTTAAGTCAGCAACTCCACAAATTGTTCTTACACTACTACTGCATCTTTCCTATATCCCTCTCTCAATACAATACTCAACCCTCCTACAGGCCGCCTCTCATGAGTACTTTGACTTCCCCTTCTCATTCTTTTTATTTCTTTCTCTCTCTCTTTCAAAAATGATCATTTTTTTCCAAATCAAGTGATAACCGGACAAAGAAATTGACTCCATCTGGAAACATGTTTTAAACAGAGTAAAAGGGAAGAATCAACACAAAGAAAAAAAATTAATTTAATTTAATGGTGAAGTATTGAAGGTTGGATGCCTGCAAAAGGAATTGAAAGGAATGCTGTGACAGAAACCAAAAAATAGGTGGAAAGCTGAAAAACTTAGCTTTTTGATGAGGTCCTGGAGAAAGTGAATTCCCAAATCATGAGTGTGAAGAAATGCAGGGAGGAAAATACTGTGCTCTTCACTGCTACACAAAAACAGCATTACGGAAATGACACCAGCCAAAGTGCAGCCATCTGCATACATGAGAATCACCCATAGCTTTCAAGGTCAATAACTATACAGTATCTTTCTTTTGCCTAAGATAATCTCCTTTTATTGTACTGTAAGATAAACTGCTTATTAGAATATACATTTATATGTGCCCTCTAAATCTGATCCCCATTTAGGATCATTAAAAATTCCCCGTGCATTCAGAGTCCAGGCTGGGCAGTACTTCTTCAGAGGCACTGCCACATTTCCCTCCCTCCTTTAGCATAACAAGTTAACTTTTTACCCCCCATGAAACTCTCTCAAAGCCATGCAGACTCACAGTGTATTCTATATAAAAATCACGACAAAACCGTAAAACAAGTTCAGATTGAAATACATAGAAGAACTCCACAGTATATCTAGCTGCACCCTCACATGAGAGATGGAGGGCTGTCCTTTCCAATTCCGTAAACAAACAGTAATACATCTTCTCAGCCTTGACTGGGCCATCTTTCAGTCATTTGGACAGGCCCAGTATATCCTATGGCAATTATGTGTGAGCTTTCTGTCTTTACTAGCTTTACTTTTTTTCTCCTAGCTACTCTGCCTCATATTTTGTTTGATGCTATAGAAAAAAATCAAAACAAGATGGATACACAGCACACTGAAGTGCTGCTGGACTGATGCTTTATCCAATCAAATATGAGGCAGAGTAGCTTAAAAAAACTAAAAATCATATCAGTGAAAGTGGTGCCCTTCATATTGCTACTTGATCCTTCTTTTTTGATGGAGAATCATGCTTATTAAAACAAACTTGGTTTCACTGAGAAGGAATACAGAACAGCTGCCAGCTCGAGCAGAGAGACACCCTGCTACCTTCAGGACAGCCCTCGTACGCTGCTGGATACCTGTTGTGTTTTACAATTCTCACATACTGCTAAGCTTCAGAGTGGATCTTGTATACCAAGCCACAGAACAGCATCAGCTTTCAAGACTTCTTGATGCTTACTTAGGGATTTGGAACAGCTTGAGGATTCTCCATAGGAAAAAAAAATATGTAGGATGAATGACAGAGCAGAACTTGCCTTAAGTGGTAAGACAGGGTGCTGAATATGTTAAATTTCCTAGGGACTCTTTGAGAGCAGGCATATTCACTGCTTATATACCAAAGGCTATAAAATTTTCCTCATTATAACTCTTCCTTCCAGTTGCTCTCTTTTAATAGAAGTGATTCTCCATATGAGCTATTTCCCCTTGCACATCCTATAAAGTGCTGAGGAAACAGACAATTACGGAAGTGTCAGTACCCTAAAGAGTTGCCACACTTTGGGGTGAAAGAAGTTCTGATTCTGATCACTCAGAATTGGTTTATCTATTAAAAAAAAGTTAAGGCTAATGCTTAGCTTAAAAATATCTATAGTATTGAAAAAAATTACAAGGACACAAATCTGACTGCATTATTAAGACCATTAAAGCATTCACTTAATGCATTAAGACCACTAAATTTTCTTCCTGGCTTTCTTGGCATCTCATCTAGTTTCCACCTCTTCCTTTAGATAAGTCTTTCTTCATTTGAAATAGCAATATCTTTGCTTAGGATAGTTTAGAGGATGGAGTAGCAACCTCTTCCCTCTTCTGCGATCTCCCTAGGAAAATGTAAAACAGAAAAAAAGCACCTTTTCCTTTCGCAACCTGAAGGCTTTTCTTTTCTGGTGGAGTTTTCTCCTTGTTTCCTTGGGCACTACAAGGTGCAGTGAAGACAACCTTATTACTTGCTTCTCATCCTCCTTGGTTCTTTGAGCAATGCTTCCAGAGTACATTTTCATTAACTTCAAGCTTTCCTGGTTTTAGATTGCATGTCTTTGTTATGGCTTTTTTTGTTTTGTTTTTTTAGGCACACTATGGATTTCATATTTCTTGGAATATAATTATATCCATCTTGTAAGAAGGTGCATTGGGAGCATCACACAGGGAAATATTACATTACCACAGAGCAGAACAGAGAAAGCAGTTCATCTGAGTAGCATCTAGCTCTACATACATTTACATTTTGTTTTTTGGGATCACTTCTGGGAAACCCTCTTATATATAAATTGAGGGCAGACAATGCATTATACTGAAGAATTGCCATTTAAATTCTGTGTTTGTTTCCAACAAAGAAACAAAATAAAGGTAAGGCCACCAAGACACTGTAAAAATAGTTGCATAGAGTTTTTAAATCAGATGAAAAGTAGTAAGTTTGAATACTTAGAGAGTCATATAAGCACTAGGAAAGGAAAAGCTTGCCCCATGTCAAAATGAGCTGAGGTGCTCGCTGAAGCACCTCGCTGAAGAGGATGTGATCTTGGAAGCAAAGATGAGACAAGGTAAGTGGCACAACACCAAATTATGAGCATCTAAACCTTTGAGTATTGCACAAAGCAAAACAAAGAATGCAATTTCAAAATCTTTATTCATGCACAGAAAGACATCAGTGCCAAAATGTCACTACCGTGTTACTGTAACTGTTCTTAGCTGCCAACCTTCACTGTAAGTTTACATCTCAATATGCAGGGCTAATTGCTGCTGCTACTTAAATTAAATTGAAAATATTTGTTATTTAAAGGATCCATTGCTCACAGATAACCACTCGTCATGTTACCTCATTATTTAAACCATTATTTCTAAAAGAAATGTGTTAGGCAGAAGTAAATCCTATCAGAGCTTGAAGAAGCTTCAGACTAGTGTCAGTCTCAAAACCAGCTGAAGTTTCTCTCTTTTTTCTCTAATTTCCTTTAACTTCCATGTGACAAGCAAACGGAAGTATTAAAGCTTAGTTACAAAGTTTGTGTTGTTAGTCTAGTATCTTTTGTATGTAAAGAGAATAACCTGAAACAGGTTGTGGAGTCAGACATTCACTGATGCAGTCGTTTGCTTGCAAGTATTTCTTTTTATAATTTTCTTGTTGGCACAAAAGAAAAAAAAAAAAAAAAAAGGTACCTGATTTTCACTATGTCCAAGTCCTACCTCTGGGCCAGCCACGGTGCTTTTCTCACTACCTGTATTTGCCCATTGCCTGTTTTGGCTGCTTCTCATTTCCAGCCAGCACAAGCCATCAAACAACACAGAGCCCCAAGTTTGTATCTGGAGCCTGGGAATCCACCTCCAGCTCAACCACTGCTCCAGCCTCCTGAGCGCTAATCCGTATTCGAGGCACAGTGTTACTGCAGCTCTTGAAAAACAGGAGCCTTGAACTGATTTTTTTGTTTATCCGAAGTGGGAAATAACAGTTACGACCAACACACCTGCAATCCACGATGTGTCCAAAGCACTAACGCTGAGTGCCAGGCAATCTCCAGAGTAACAGTATGAAGAGCTTGGATCTATCAACCTCAAAACCCACCCAGAAAAGTCAGTTTATCCTTTCAGCGAGAACACAGCATGCAGAACTTTACTTGGTTTAACCTCAGTCTACAATTTCCTGAGGCGCACAGAGAATGAAAGAGACTTCATCCTTTAATGTAGATATAATAGCATCATTCTCCTTTTGCAGCAGCACATTTATCTGCTTTGGGCTTCTTCTCTGCAAAACAGCTCAGCCTCATCACACATTTCTCCCCCTGTTTGGGATGCAAGACATCATAAAAACCAAGTTTGCACTACAGCCAATCACTGCCGCATGATACCAGGAACAGGATGGAAACAACCGTTTGCCCCTCAAAGCATTATTTTATGTATTTAAATATACCACAACTCTCCTTTGCACTTCTGCATCATTATAACTAATGCTTTCCTTATGACTGAGGAAATTCTTGCCAGGCTTTCCCACTTGGTGTTCACAAGCTACACAAAACTGTGGCCCAAGGTGATCCATCATCTTTGGAAGTAATTTCTGAAGCCTTGCAGAGTCATGGCTGTAGTTTCTCTTGTCCTTTACTTGCAGCTTTCCTGACCTAAGTAACTTGATATTTTACTGTTTTGTGCTATGAATTAATTGTGGGAATTTTTGCTTTGTAGGAAGCCTTTCCATTCTCACTTTGAGCTCCTAACAGTCATTTTTTGTTCTTTTGCCTGTAATTACAGACATGTCCTAATTACAAGTATGTTATCAAATTCATCATTCAGCAAATACAGTGCAGGTGAAACAAATGTGGTGCAGTATCAGACCAGGCATTCCTCCTCCTACATTCTGCAAAATGGTTCAATGGTCACAGATACATACTTATAAATAGCACCTGAATCATTGGAGTTTTCTATATATACTTCCCTTCCCCCCCCACTAAGATGTGAAATGCTACAAACCTTGATCACTCTCCTCTGAACTTCCTTGGACTAAAATTGTCAAAATATAAAGGGAAGGCAGTTGTGTTTGTTTTGCTTTTCCTTGCCTCGGTTTGGAACGCATCTAAACATGATTTGCTGAAATTTGTAGGGCAGTTTTCACCACTGCAGAAGAAACAGCCTGAGCCAATTGCCAGGACATCCCTTAATCGAACCTCAAAAAACTCCAACACAAACATGCTGTACTCGAGCTGAGGGCAAGGTACACTTCACTGAGGAGAGAGGGCATATTCTCTGATGCTCTTCTACAAATTCTGATGCTTTCAAACCACATGCAGCACATTTCGTATGTGTTTGAAATCAGTGCTAGTTACCTCAGCTCACTGAGCACCTCAGCTGTCCAAGCTAGAGTTACTAATAAATACAAATACCCAGACTTACATCACTAGTGACAGTGATGAAAGCAAGCTGTATTTTGACAGTTCTGTAAGGCAAGAGCGCTCAGTCGATCACCTAAAAATACAGCAATCTTCTTTACCAAACAGACATACCACACAACTCAACCAACATTAGTATTTCTTAAATAGCAGCCCTAAGATGGCAGTAACTAAACGTTAAGACATGTGGTAACATAAAGAGACAATGTCAGAAATCTAAATAAAATTCACCCATTCCGTCTTTGTAATACTCTGCAGACAGGATAAACAGCATTACTTATATTCTGATGTATGCATTGCAACACTGCAACTCAATTCATCAGCATCATCCTTTCAGTCACTCCCTGAGAACAGCTTATATGACCTTCTCCAACAATGTATTTAATTTGTCGACCATTTGCTTTCTCCTAGAAAGCTTTTAAGTTGCTCAGTTAGTCCTACCTGATCTGCTTGCCTTCTCGAACATCGTACAGAGAAAAAAAGACATCTGTGTCTTCTCCAATCGTGTTGTAGGTGAAGCTCTTGAGACTGAGGAAGAAGTGATGAGGCACTGGCATACGGCAAGCTTCCCCATGACGCTGACGGATCGTATCCACCTGATTAAAGCCATAAAAATAATTTTTTAGTTATTCATAAATGAAAGATTTTAAGTAATGTCTCTTCAGCAGCTGCAGTTCATTTATTCAGCAATCATTTAGGTATATCAACCTGATGTTGAGATTTTTTTTTGTTAACATGAGTTAAAGCCAAGCACCAGAAAAATTTACGTTTTGATCAAGTACATCAAGGCCTATTTATAACACCAAAAGATGAAAAAAGAGTGCACAATCAAAAAAACTATTTCTAATTTTGATAGAGCTTTACATTCTTTGTAAGCTGTTCTGAATAAACAGGTTACTTTGGGTCTCACTAAAGGATAAATGGAAGTTGAAGTAGGACATTACTGAGTGAATCATTCTTGGCGATTTTCAGTGAAAATGCTCCATAGGACTTGCCCAGTCTTATACACCTTTTATGCTTAGATATATTTTCAAATGCTTAAAGAGAAGAAAAATTCACATGTGGACATTATACAACAGTTTTACCTGGGATGTGCTCTGCTGGACACTGTGTCTGCTTGATAAATGCTGAGAAGATAGAGAGTAATAAATTTTAGAACTTTTAAAGCAAAAAATATTTAAGTTATATCTCTATAGCAATAAAACAATATTTTTTTTAAAAGGTTGTTCAAGATGATTAGCACTTTTTTATTCCCTTTTCTACAACATAACAATTACAAGGCCACTACCTTTCTAATAGGCTTTTCCTAATTCTCAGTCAGGCCTTTCTTAGCTTAATTACTATATCTTGAAGGTGGCATTTAATGCAGGTTTTAAAGTAAATGACTATGTCCAGCTGGACAGAACTTCCAGTACTGTAACAGCATTTCTTTTCATGAGGTGCTTGCGGATACAACAAGAGGTTGTTGTATAATCTATGTATCCTCTTGCTAAATGAGGAGATAACCTTACCACTAATCCTCATCTATGAAAAGGTGCCTTTGTTCAAACCCATAAAAATCTAGAAAGAAAAACTCACTACTACAAAATTTTTGCTCAGATCTGGTCTGTCACAAACTCAAATCCTGACAAACTACACAGGACATTTCTACAACTTTCAGCTGGTCAACACCTATATACAAATGTCTGTATTAAGAGCTTCATTATTGCAGTAGAGTGCAGGGGATGATCCTGTATTTAAAGCCCTTCATGCTAAAAGGAAATGGTATAATCAGCAAATGGACTGCGAGTCTCTCACTGAACCTATTTAATCTCTAAGGGAAGATTTAATACTAATTTAAATTGAAAAGGTTTTGGAGAGCTTCAAAAATACACATATCATTAGCGATTCTGCCATGCCTGTCTGACATATTCATTTTAAACAGGGATTTTAATTGAAATATTAATACTAATACATGTTAATATATATCATCTTTATTATTTCCCCATCCTTCTATTACATGGGTCATATCTTCTAAAAAACATGCAGTCTCACCAAGCCAGCATGACCTGCTGACAGCCTTTTGGCTTCACAAGAGGTGAAAGGCAAAGAAATCCCACCAACATGCAACCACACTGATTCCAAAACACGCGCTTGTCTTCCACTCGGAAGGGAGAACAGAGGGAAGACTCGTTACCAGAAAACGAAAGCCAATCTTCATAATGAGATTAAATCAAGATGACAGTAATTTAAACGGCGTATTTTGACATCTCTGTGTTCACTGTTATAAAAGTGTCCTTTTCTGCACTACCAGAAGAAATTATGATCTCCAGCTGCACTGTGCATCTTAGGACAGCACCTTCCTCCCAATGTTAAAACCCTTTTTAGTTTAACTGCTTGAGTTGCCTATTTATTCAGTGAACATCAACTCACTCTGAAGTGACTGGCTATTTAAACTGTTCAAGCTGCTTCTTTTGACCAAAACTCAACTGTCAATCCAAGTCACACCATGGGAGATGAACTCGAGTAAGGGAGGTGAGAGATGGTCCAGGGAGCCATGGTCTCCACAGCCAACACAGCTGTTTGTAGAGCCCATCACTAGAAAAATCCTCAACAACTGGCTGAAAACTAGGTTGCGAGTTCATTGCAATCAAGAGAGTAGATTCCACCCAAAGCACCTATGTTCTCACGGAAGCCGCTTCTCGGCACATGAATGAGATGGCGAGCGGAAAAAGCCAGCGAGGAGTTACCAATGGTAAATCATGTTCGACCAAGCAATTTTTTTTTTCCATGCTAGAACAGTTAGATCTGAGAAGGAAAGGCTGGTGGGTGACTTGACTCTAGCAAGACACTCGATGGTCTCCCACAGCAACCTTGAACACAAGTTAGGAAGTGCCACCTAGATGGACAAATTAACTATATTGTTTAAAAAAAAAAAAAAAAAAAAAAAAAAAAGTCTGGCTCAAAAAGTAGCAGCTGGTTGCTCGTACTTGTAGCCAGCCTGCAAAAAGTGAAGCTCTTCTTTAGGGATCAACCCCAGGAGCAATGCTGTCCAGTAAGTTCACAGAGGGCAAGATCTCCATAGGGAAGGGGCCTTAGGCAGTCTAGAGGAACGAGCCAACAGGAACCCTATGAAATTCAATACAGACAAAAGCACCTGGAACAGATTAACCTCTTCAGTGAGGCAGGCAGGATGCTGCCCGTCACTGTCATGTTGGACAGCAAGCTAAGCTTAAACGGAAGCACAGCAAGTTCAGCAAAGGACTTCAATGTCAGCTTGAACTGAATGGCAACTCCAGCACTGAGCTCCTTCGCAGAAGCCCAATCATGCATTTTTCCACAATTTCAGAAGCTCATGTAAAGCAAAATGAATCTGTGCTCTGTGGAATTTGTTAAACCCACAAATGTCATCAGAGGGAAAGAGCAGTCTGATTTCCTTCAGGAACAAATGTTTCTGACAAATGCCACTTGTCCTGAAGCCCCCAGGATGGAGCTGCAGGATGACTTCCCTGGAGAAAAAACAAAGTCCAAGGCCCTAAGGTCTGACATTTCTGAAAACGAGATGAAGAGAATGAAACCTCATCTAATAGCTGGAAATACACTTTTCAAAGTACAATAAAAATTAAAGACGATATGCAAAATTTTAAACTTGAAAATTTTACTAACAGAAGAAATGGTAAGCCTAGTAACTCCACACAAAATGCTTGAATTTCTTCTCACTTATATATGAGAATGCTCAGGATGTTGCCTCTTCCATTTTTCTGCTAATATGAGATTATTTCTTATGGCACATTTAGCATGTGCCATACCATTTTCTAAATGTGAAAAGTAATTGTGAACTCATGACTACATTTAATAGATTTTACAACAAAAAACCTCATCGCACGATTGAGAATCCATTAAATATTTTGCCGGGAGAATGGAGGATTCTTCCCCCGGTTGAAGAAACAAACCCCTTCAATTTCTGCAAAATTTAAGTTAAATAAATAATAGGTTTTCCGCTGTTTTGATTCCTGAAATTGCCTTCGGACTGTGGACGTGATGTGATCAGACAGCACTGTCGTCTTGAATCTGCAAACTGAAGCAACAGCAAAGTGTGGACTGAGTAATGGTCGTATCCCGATCCCAGCACAGACCTGAGCAGCAAGCTCTGCTGCGGACTTTTCCTTCAGGCTACAAGAAGAGTTATTTCTTTGCTGTTTTTTCAAGGAAAACTCAGGTGTAAATGCACCAAAGACTCCTCTATCCATGATAAATCAAGAATTAATGCCCAAAATTATTACTGTAGGGTTATATACTTCCTAACTACCTCACGTAACACTATTTTTTTCCCCAAAGAAATGATTCTCATGTGATGGAAAAACAAACAAACAAACAAAAAAAACAGCAATAGCATGTAGCCTGTTTTAAAAAGTGCCTTTGTCCTGTGGAAAAGTACATCCTACTCATGCAAAAAAAAAATGCCTAGGCACAGACTTACTACTGCCTAATCTTAGGTAATAAGAGTCAAAAAACATTTTAAAGTAGGAAATTAATTACTTACAGAAGTTAGATCATAACATTTACTTTGCATAAAAATCAATTTTCTCTCTTTTTTTTTTTGAAAGCACTTTGTAAAAGGTCTTCGCTTGCTCCTCTGAACATCACATGTTCCTCACTTTACAGTTATATCATGACCCTGAACAAAATTAACCGCATTACACAGTCCTACCAATGCAAGAGAATCCAAATAAACATGTTGTGAATTGTATTAGTGGCTCTAGAGTTCGTTAATAGCACAGTTCACATACTTCAAACAAATTTAACTTGGCCAAGTGCCGAGACGAATGCACTAATGGCTACAATGATAAAAGTTGGAACTCGTTGCAATGAAGGGATGCTTAGAACACACGCGAGAACTGGTGGTCTAGAAAACCTGATCTATAAAGAACTGAAAGAATTTGGGTTGTTTTGCCTACGGAAGAGAAGGCTGAGTGGGACAGAACAACAGTCCTCAATAACAAAGCCAGGTGCAGAGAGGCAGGGAGTAATCTGTTTCTCTGGACAAGACAGTAAAATTCAAGCTTAAATTTCGACAAGAAATCCTCTAGGTCTAAGAGAACTATTAATAAAACTTGCCAACGATAAGAACAGTAAGGCATGCAAAAGGGTTGTGTGGGATTGCCTGAGAAGGCTGCGAAGCCTCCACCAGGAGACGTTTTTAGAAACAGAAGTTGTCAAAAATGACAGTGACGGTCAATGCTGACATTCAGCAGGAGAAAGGACACTTTATTTAGTTCTTTGAATACGTGGAAAAGATTATTGTTGCTTCATTTATGTTAGTACGTTGATTTTAAAAACAAAGAGCAAAGTGCACAAACATTTCTATTAGCTGCACCTGATGGATTTGGCTTTTAGAACTCCTCCTGTGGCTCGCAAAATAGATTCACAACCAAGAAATAACTGCAAGATGAAATGATGTTCAAAGGCACCTGCACTACTTTTTAAACCAAGACTTTCCAAAAGAGATTTTGTGTGTATTGTATCTATATGTTATTAGAGCAACTGAGCATTTTTCTTATGCCTTTTCTGTACATTCTAGCAAAATGTATATGGCATGTCATTTCCATAAGAAAGTTGGTTCATTTCTACCAGAAAGAGTGCAGAGTAATTGAGATAGTCACTATTTGGATGGTGTAAAAAAGAAAACCATTTAGCTTATAACACTATTCTAACTAAGAAAACATGCAAGGGAACAGAAGAAAAGTTTTCCCTTTTTCACACCAACCCCCAGGAAAACTCATATGATTCTGCCACAGATTTCTTACCATTTTATAAAGATCTGAAACACTGATCTGATCTGAATCCACGACCTCAAAGTCCTTCCGAGGAACTAAATCTAGACCCAAGTGTCTGCAAAAGAGAAACAAGGGACAATGATTAGTGTAACATATCACAGCATTCACTTATCTAATACACATGCTTACGCAATTGAAAGGATTTAGGAAATATTAATTGTATTTAGTGATTAATAGAAGGTCATTTATTTAGTGATTGCAGGAAGATTAATCATAGCTAATCCTTTTAAATAAAACTATATGTAAACATATCAAAAAACACTGGCAGCTAGTTACATTTGTTCACTGACTTCAGCAAAGCTACAGCCACTAATGCCAGTTGATGAAATACTAAGAAATGAAAGGCTGTGAGCAAAGAAAGTTACTACTCTGCTTTCTGCTGCAATATTTGAGTAGGTTCTTTCTCTATATAGTTAGCAGCAAAAAATTGTATCAATAACCCTGCTCAGATGTGCAAATTTAGTGCCTGGGGAAGTTGCTTTGAAATTCCTGGTAGTTGAGCAATAAACCCCTGATTTGATCGCTGTATAAACATAGTATTATTTTTCTTACTAATAACAACAACAACAGAAAGAGGAATTTTAATTGCTATCTTTAATAGACAAAATAGCTTCTAATCAGAAAGACTTTAGCTAAAATTAAATACATTAATAATTCAAAAAAGGCTCAATCAGTGCAAAGAGGAGGATCAGCTAAGAGATGCTGTAGTAAAGGCAGCTGTTCAGGTCACAGCTGCGGATCAGTAGTAAACAGAAAAGGCTAGTTTGTAGCCAGGCAAATTAATGAGCAACTATAACTAATTAATAATGGTCGACTAAGCCTAAAAGGCATCAAAAACCAACTTTTACTCTGTCCTTCCTCTGTGGCATAAAATGTTCAGAAAACTATACTAAAATCACATGCATCAGGAGTAAAACTAAAGAAATGTGAATTAACCATTTCCCAACTCCTGACTTCTTTAAGTACTGTACTTAAACTTTCTCATTTTTTTTTGAAGTCTCATTTGCCGCTCAATCAGGCTTTCCTCCTCTAATTATACTCCTGAACTACCATGTTTCAAAAACACAGTTCAGCCCTCGTCCACTTACTGCCAAACAGCTGCTCAACAGCACCACAACTGCCGCTAAAATATCACGTTGACAATTTGGCATTTTCACCACATCCTTCATTCTTTGCCAAAACCAATCATATTTTCAATGGCAAAAGGGACAACTTTCCTTCCTTGATACAGTTTTCATGCCAAATATTAGTTCCAGGACTAAGCTGTGAAAGTGATGGCTATACACTTTATTTTTTATTTTTCAGTAACTTATATTTTACTTCTTTCTCAAAGCCAGCAAACTTCATTTTGAAAAACTATAAACTACACCTGCAAAGATGAAAATTACTTCCTCTGATTGCCAAATGAGTAAGAAGAAATGAGTGTACACTAAGCAGTCCTCAGCTGCAGGTGCCACTAAGGTCTATGTGCAATAGAAAGTCCAGAGTTATAGCACAAGACACAGGAACAGATAAAAACAGTAATTAGAGTCTCTCTAAAAGCTAAATAATATATAAAATATGTCTATAGATATAGCTATAAGATGTACAAAAATATAAAATATAGTGATCGTATTCATATTCCTTTACAGAAAATCTTTTTCTAGAGCCTAAAAAATTCAGCATTTTCAAAATAACCTCTCACTTGCATGTGTACATACAGACACCCCCTCACTAAGAGTACTCAGGAAGGAGTTTTTCCACAACATAAGGATAACAGCAGCAGATGACTTCAGAATACAGTGTTCTAGTTCCCATGCTGTTACAACCTACCATTACAGTTTTGCAGAAAAGCCTGCCCTAGCTAATCATAATTTGATATTGCTCTATTCTCATAATTTCAGCTCTCTAGAGAGGTAAGGTCAAATGGTGGTAGGACTCATTACTCCGTATACAACAAAGATACTACTTTCTACTTAATACTGCTCAGTACAAGCACAGGAGCATCCCTTTGGAATGTGCCACGTCTCCTGGTTTTAGTCAAATCCCTTAGAGCACCATGGATTTCCAGCCCAGAATAGTCTCCATCTCTAACACTAGGTTAACACTGTGCAGTAATGGCATTTTTTAACTTGGGTATAGACATGCTCTCATTTATTGTGCAACCTGAAGCTCATGTTTATGCAAATGCTTCATTTGTACCAATTATTTTTGTTTGCAGAGGCCTGACAACATCATGCTTGAAACAGCAGTGCACTAGTTATTACAAACCATTGCGGGAATGCAAAGAGCACCCACTCAGGGCTGTCAAGCAGTATTTCTATAAAATGTAACAAATGGGAGAATTTCGTAAGGTGGCATTCTGTTCATTCGGCAGTTCCTCTCTCCACAGTGCCTCCTTCCGCAAGGATACCTAGGAAAAAATCCAAACACTATCAACTACATCTCTTGGTAGTAGCAGCCTGGGACAAGTCTGGTTAAGCTGACATCCATATCATCCTCCTTTTCCATACTACTGGTCTTTAGAAGCAGATATTTCTCTTACTGGGGGAATTTTTAATATTTTCCATGTATTTTGCATATGAACATCAGACCACTTAGAATTCATAAAACACAAGTCACAACCACTCTGAGCGGAAGAGCCTCGCAAATAGACTGAAAACCACTTTCCTGAAGTACCTCTGCTCTTGCAGAGGAGCCTGGAGGAATTGAGTGCAACTCTAGATCACTCAAGATCTGATCCCCTTCACTCCAAAATTGTGTATTTTGTTTCTGCTTTCACTCTTCCTCACTTTAATTTTCCAGTTACCAATTTTCCTTGTTCCTTTTCTAGCTGAATCAAAGCCTTGTTTAAAACCATGAATATTTACCTTATGCAAATACATTTACAAAGTTGGAGAAGGGAAAGGAATGATCTTGATGGCTCTACACAAAGCATGTGCCTGTTTTATATAAGATTTAAAGAAAAAAGACTATAAAAAATGCAATATATGCAAACATGACAGTGAAAATCAGACTGTGTCAATATGCTTCCATTCATAAAATTAAGGTATTTTGCATATGAAGAAACTGCAGGGGCTCTATCAAGAAGTAAAATAGAAGATTCTTTTCTTAAAATGAAGACGATGGGGTCTAGCTGAAGAAATGCAATCTTAGCAAGGAATTGATTGAAGAAGATGACAACAAAGTCAAAGCAAGAAAGTATCAGGCTATGAGGAGAGCTTATTAATAGTTTCCTCAAGGATCCAAGGGAGCTCCTCACAACGCCCATTCAATCACCACATGAACTTGGGGACATTCAGGAGTGGAATGATTACATATTGACACAGAAATGACAGCTGCTCTTTCTGCAGCTTTTTTACAGAGATTTCATTAGGGCCGTTTAAATTGCTCACTCCTAGGTTGGTCACCCCGTTCATACAACGGGGGGTAGCTACCACTGTAAGAACCTCTCACGCAGCTCCAACTATCAAGCGCTCTCTAAATCTTCAGTCCTCCCACATATCAAAATAAAATGGGACGCAAGGGCTGTAAAACCTGGTCAAGTTTTAATCCCTGACTAGCAACTAAGAGCTCAAAAGCGAGAGCAACCCACTTAGCTCAAGATCTTTGACAGCTATCACAAGGACAAAAGACAAGCGCGACTGAAGCAGAGAACTCCAGATTTAACGTGCAACACAGAGTACCCACTCAGAGCTACTGCATTAAGCTGCTCATAAAAAGCAGAGCCCACAGGACCTCCTTGATATACATTATATTATTTGAATAACTACTTACTACTAGTGTGGACTGATCAAATATTCGGTCACAGCAGAGCAGCAGTGAAAAGCTCACAGCACTGACAGCCACTTGTTATGGGACTGGTAACTAGAACAAACTGTTAATACGACATTTCATATAAAAAGGCACTAGCAAACATGGGGAGGGAGGGCTGGAGGGAGAGAGCCGATCTCAAAGACGACAGCAGTAGCAATGAACATTACTTTCTCTGAAAAACAGCATTACTCTGCAAGTTCTGTGTATACAGAAGACATTTGGTCTTAACAGACTAACTCTTGGGGTCATGAGTTTTATTATAAAACTCAGAAAGGGCTGATAAAACATGGCAAGAATTCTCCTAAAAATTCTCTGAACAAGCTGAGATTACAGAAAGATCTTCCAAACTCCATGTCTTTTTTGTATACAAATATTGTTATATCTGTATATTTATATAGGTCCAGATACAATCAGATCTCTCTTTGACCATATACCTTTTTTATGCAGTTCCTTTAGTGATACCTCCCCCTGTTTTAGCATGCATCTCTGATCCTATGCACCTTTTTTTCTCTGGGGAGGATAAATATCTATTCTTGTATAGTAAGAAATAGAACTCACAGATAACCTGAGCAGAGGAATTTAACCATGAGCATATTTACACTTGCCAATTGCACTGAAGTATGTGACTAAGGAATGGAGCCATGACAAAGGTATGCTACTGAAGAAGCATCGGATTTGCTTCCTTGGCCGAACACTTAAAGACTTTTTCCCCCTCCCCAGTTATGTCAACTAAAACTACTGCTACTTCAAGCTGAACAGAGTGCTATTTCCTTCAAAAAGGTCATGCACATGCCTTCCATAACTTTTCTGCCTTGTAACTACAAGCTAGAAAACCTGGTTTCCTGGTGGTTTCCTGGTAGAAAACCTGGTGTTTTTTCCAAGAAAACATTCTGGAGAAAGGCTAGTTTTTGTTTAGGGGTAATTTACTGCCATTTCAGCTTCTATCTGAATTGTTGTCGTCTTTGGCTCTTTAGAAGTCTTCTAAAAAATCACAGTGGGAATGTCCACGGTGGGACCAAACCTCCAGGCAATGTAATCAACAGGCAAATATATCGACTTCTATACCAAAAATTTCAATAGTGCAGCCTCAGCTTTCCCATAATACCTATTGCACCCATCACTAAAACACTTCTTCAAAAGGAAAAACACCCATTTAGTATCTAGGAACACACCTTTGCAGGCCTAATATCCACTGCAGTGATACAAATGAAGTAAACTGACCTAGAACTACTTAAACAGCAGTTAACATAGTAAAGACCTTCTAATAAAGACATTTTTATAGTAATATTGGAAGAACTATGCAGTAAACTCGCTGGAAAAGAGGTTGCATTTGATTTCCAAGTATGTAACTATTTTACCTGCTTGCAAATTTTCCTGGACAAAAAAAAATGTGCTTTTTTTTTTAAAAAAAAAAAAAAAAAAAAAAGCTTTTTAAAAATAATGAGAACAGGCAGTACCAGGCGGTATCTTTACTTACTCATTGCCCCAGTCCAGCCTCACTGTGAGGTGCCTCTTGACCTCCCGCACCTGATCCTGCGTCAAGTGACCCGAGAGTAGCTGACGACGCAGGTCAATGAGCTCATTCATCACATGGCGCAGCTTGTAGAAAAGATCTACCTTATGTTTCTGCAAAAGCGTTTTGGGGATGAGAAAGACAGGGAGAGAGAGAAAGGAAGAGAAAGAAAAGTGAGAGAGAAGAGAAAATAAGTTAACAGCTCTCCAAATAATTACCCTAAAGATACATTCATTCACTTTGCGGAAGTTTTAAAACACTTGCACCAAAATGAAGCATTCACCAATATGAACATTCAGTCTATAAACGCTATTCCAGCTGGATTATTTTCTACCTTTCTGAAGTTTCAGACTCAACCCTGTCAGGAGGGACTCTTCTGTATGCAACCCACTGCTATGGGTAAAGGATTCATTGGGAACAACAGGGACCACTCATACAAATCGGGGAATAAATTCAAAGTTTAAGTTCCTCCCTGCCACAGATAACCACAGGGGAAGTCTGCAAAGAGGAGGTTCTGAAGTAGTAGCGCCTCTTAGAGGACCCACAAAGCAAGGAAGGGCGTCCGAACTACTTCTATATCTGTCATTTCTCCAGGGAAAGCTGAGCACAAAGATACTCAGAAAGATCTATGCTGGTCGAGGTCTGCATTATTTTTTTTTCAAGTATTTACTAACTCACAAAAGCCACGGTCTATGAAAGAAGGGTCACCACGACTCTATCTTCTTCACGTATTCAGCAAGGTCAACACTTTCAAAGTTCAGGAGAACGGCTTTTTTCAGAAAGCACATGAATATCCCAGTTCAGCAGTAGGTGAACAGTATCTTTTAACACCTCATTCCACTCCCAAATGAATGCAAAGCTTAAGACGCAAGAGCCTCATCAGGAGAAAGCACTGACCACATGGACCGAAACTGAGGCTCAAGCAGGCCAAAACTGGCTTAACATAATTATATATTACATTACATAATAATATCGTATTACTATAATATAGTATATTATATTACACTAGATCTGTATGAGTCAGGAAAACAGCTCACGATACGCTCTGTTTTAACCAGGAATTCATTAATTAATATCTGGCACTGATTTCAGTACCAGACGGGATCATTCAGCTTCCTTATCAATCAACTGGGAAATTAAAAGATGCACCATCTTTTAACTGTGTACGAACATTAGCTATGGTCCCATCTGAAAAACTAAAACAGAGACCAAACGCAACAGCAAACCATATATGTTTATTCTAGGATGTATATCCTGCATAGATGGTAAGTCTAAATTACTAGAACTGCAATAGTTTTTCTCATTAGATTTGGTCAAAAGTCACATCTACCATCACCTTCCACTGGGTACAACAGGAAACATCTGTTTTCATGTGCACAAAAATTGTAACTTCTTCAGACACAAGACAACAGCATTGGCATTTGGGACTATTGCATGAACAGTAGCTATTTCACATACACACACACACACATGAAATTAGCTATATAGTGCTGATTAAACGCTTTGCACCGAAATGATCATTAGAATCATCTCCAAAATCATCATACTCAGACGTCATTAACAAACCCGCTGAGATGAAAAGTCCCTTTCCTCACTCTAGTGATGATAGTTCGAGGCTACCCACCAGTTCAAGCACAGAATGCTATGTGGGCAATATTATATGTTCTGGACTAATCTTTACAATAGGCACCAAAAACTCATTTCAAG
>VZSV01000277.1:482547-512826 GCA_013398735.1 Nothocercus julius
GCCACCTGCTGTAGGTGACCCTGCGTGTGCAGGGAGGTTGGACTAGATGATCTCTAGAGGTCCCTTCCAACCTTAAGCATTCTATGATTCTATGACATTAGAACAACTTTAGTCAGTGGGAACAGCCCCATAAAGAAACCAGAAACTTTTTCAACTTGTTAGGAACTAAATAAAAATTCAGGTCAATCTCACACTGTTTATTCTGCTTTACAGGGAGCTTTCATGGCACCTACCACAACCTATTTTTTGTTGCTTTTTCACAGGTTACTAAACCAGAAGCACTTTTACAGTCCCTCTGGAATGATGCGCTGTGCACACTGAATATACCCGGCAACCGCTTTGTGTCCAAAATGTTAACTTTTTTGGAGAAGAAGAAAAAAAAAAAAAAAAAAAAAAAAAAAAGACAATAATTAAGGTGTCTCAGGAACAAAATATCTGTATGGACATAGTGAACCGAGAAATCTCTGTATAAGCAGCACAAGCCTATCCTCCGGCATATCTTGTTACCGTATTTTATTCCCTGTAGCTAGATGCAAAATACATTTTCCGTGTTTCTATGATCTATTACCAGTGACAGGTCCCACTTCGCGTCGCTTAGATAATCTTCACATGTCCAGTTCCACTGCAAAAAGGAGAACTGTGTCTTTTCGTAATGACTTCTTATTTATTCTATGCAAATCAAAAGTCAAAAACCATTTCTTGTATTCTGCTTTTTAAGCATATATAACAATGATACATGGTAATGATATAAACATATGTAAATACATAAATATAATATAATGATATAAAACAAACCTGCAAAACGAAGACAAAATGCTTCAAAATGACAACTAATTCATGTTTCACACCTGCAGTGGCTTTAGGATACTATTAAACAGACTGCCTTATTTTTTCACCTAAATTAATACCACATGATATGAAAATATATATGAGAATGTTATATTATGGAAAATGACCTATTTAAAAAAAATCGCTCTTGCCATCATGAAGCTTTGTGTTTCTAGAGAAGTCCTTTCAGACACTTTCTATACAATTGTCTTAGACTATGATGGGGGAGAGAGGACAAAGTTATTTTATATGGGTAAGTGAACAGGCTTTTCCCAGGTTTCCTGTTATGGATTTAGGGATCTAAATTTAGATATTAAAGCCTGCAAACATCATAAGCACATGAAAGGAAATAATGCAGCTGGAAGCAACACACAGCTAAAGCCTCCCTCTCCAAATTTCTTTAGGTTTTATAATTAAACAAGTTTTCTTAAAAAAAAACAAAAAGCTCTGCTAAAACATAGATTTGTGCTATATCCACAGTTTAATCTTATTCAGAAATCTATTATTACCATACAAACCTTAAACTCTGTAGACCTACAAATTTACCAGAAAAGTTTTAAGAGTTTTTTTTTTTTTTTCCCCAATCAGTGCCATCCTTATGGGGTTTCCTGTCATGAACAGATCATTGATTTTCAAATCATTCATTAGTATTAAACCTATTACAAGGATATGTTTGAACCCAGAGAAATGCTGTTCTTCTGCAAAAACAACAAAAAGATAAATAACTGCCATAATCTGACAATATGTAAGATGCTTTTTGACTACAGCTTCACAGTCTCTTCTATATTTGTACTTCTTGTACAAAACAGATGAACTCATCTCTAATTAGATGATGTTTGGCCTTTATATACAATTATCTAAAGTGCATGATGAAGCTTGGCCTCACACTTCAATGGTCCTCACATTTCTGTGAGGACTATGAAAATGCTAATGGATCTGTATTTCCAGTCAATAGAAGTCCTAAGGATAAGGAAAGAAAGTGAAGAAGAGTTTGTAGGAGACGCGGATGAACAGGTATCCAGATTGGTACCTGTAGAAGAGCCAAGGAATTTAAGAAAATGCACTGGGTAAATATAAGCAAGTATTTAAAAAACAAGAGTTGTGACTATAACGCAGGTTGTGAGACCATCACACAATGGAAAAAGAGGTTAGTCCAAATCTAAATGGATTACCTGCCTCCCTAGCATATTCCAGCTGCGTTTCTGAATTGTGGTAAACAGAGTTCATGCTACACATTTTTCCTCCATTCAGGGCACTAACAGGTTCTTTCTCTTCTACCAAGATACCCGTTCAAACAAAACTTGTAGGTACTTCATTTAGGTGTCATGGTTTCTGATAAGCCAGGCAAAATTATGGAGTTTTTCTGCAATAAAAGGAAACTTGACAAAGTCAAGAAAACATATGAAATTATTAAAAATATGAATGGTGAGCAGATGGCATAGTAAGGATCTGAAGATTCAGCAGAAATATTTACAACCTTACCTAACTCTGCTACCTCCTCTCTAAACATAAGGTGCAGCAGAAACAAACTACTGGAATGAAACTTCTGCCATGTTGCCATACAACCACTCTCAGCCTTGCACAAGAATATCAGGGCCCAGGAGCCACGGAAGCAGCTCTTTCTCTGAATCAATGGAGAGTCTCCTTTATTTCAGGCTGCCTTGCTCTGCATGTAAAAAGCCTGCTTTTTTTTTTTTTTGCACATTATGGGCTAGAGGTCTTAGCTGAGTATTTTAGGAAGGATTCCAAATTATTCAATTTAGGCACACATACATACAGGTGTGCCTAGATGGCTAGTTTCATTTTAGATATAAGTAAAATGTACTGCAATAACAGTTAAATAATACAGAAAAAAAACAGTGAAAAGTTACACAAAGCAAAAATGAGGAAGATGAGGAAATTACAACATCCTCCAGATTCAACTATAAAGCACGTTTAGGATGGGTTATAGAACCATCCTGCAGTTCTCATAGGAATAAGGGTTCAGTTCCAACTTCTTAGAGGACCTTGAACATTCAGCGAACAACATTAATCTCCCAGACAGGTAACAGATGGAGAAAGAGGGCACCTCACTTAGGTTATATTCCTTCTTCCATCCTGAAGTTCTCTGTTTAATAAGAAGGATCCATTAACATGAATAGTATTTATTTTCTCCTATAAATTTTCACAGCCGTCAGCCTCAAACAGAAATTATTTACTCTGATATAAGTCTGGTTTAAATTGATTCCCTACTGTATTCACAGTTAGAGGGCATTTCAATTTGTAGTGTGTACTAAAGCAGAGAAACTATTTTGCATGGCTACTAATAAATTTTTCACTGATGTCCTTTGGCAAATAAAACATCTAAAAAGGGTTTAAATGCTAAACACAGGCTGTACCAGGAAGACTTACGTGGAAACAAAGAATGATGGAGCATTGATAAAGAAAATCTTGCCATAAAAGCTTTGCTGCTTTATTAGATTATATGATAGGTTCTGAACCTACTGGAATTCCAGCCTCATCCTAGTTTACAAAACCAAAAAAATATTCAACGAATGAATACCGATATAAAGTCTCGGACTATAAAGGTGTTTTTACATAGGCATCCTCCAGCTTCTAACATATATGCAAACTCTTCTGCTGATTCATTATTCCCATCAGTTCCCCGAGACATACAGGAAATTTCCTTCCTGCAGAACTAAGCTCCTGCCCCTGTTCCGAGCATGTGATGTGCTTTACAAGAAGCTCTGCACAATGAAGTAAGGACTGGAGCCCCTCCAAAAGTATTTCACGTCCCTGAGGATTGCACATTTCTACAATGTTTCTAAAGCAATTAAATTAAAACCCTCCATGACAAATGGCAAACCTCAATTATTTGATCCGCTCTAAAAATTAAATGGTGTATTTACATCAAAGACAGCGACAAACAAGCCCCAAAACCCGACAATATATTGCTTCTCTGTTCCAAAGTAAATGAATAGTGCAGAAGTACAGCTTATCGGGGCTATAAATATCTTTCCAAAGGGGACCAAGGTAATATTACAAGAACAGCAAAATATCTTGTTATAAAAGGCAATAATTCCTGAAAAGCACTTTTTAAATCAAAGATATCTTCTGCTCTCTATGAAGAACTGTGGGAAACATTTAAGCCTGTTATCAACGCCCTGCTTTTTGCTCTCTACAGAGCATCATGAAAAGTGCATTTTGGAGGGCCTAGTGCCACACTGCTGTCTTTCAGGAAAGGAAAAGAGAAAAAAAAAAAAGGCAGCTCCTACGTGTTCTAGTACCTCACGAGCCTGAAGCGTCCAACATTAGGATGTAATTCAGACCCTATCTTCCCTTGCTAGTAATATGGTATGGTGCAAGGAAAATCATATTCTTTTAATCTTCTTTTACAAGTAGGTTTCCTGCTTTGAAACTGCATTATACCAAATATTAAGTACTTCCAAGGACAAGTTTTTATACCAGCACTCAAGACTTACCTTAACTGCTCTATCTTTTCCTTATTTATAACTTCAGAGAGCTGCATTATATTAGATAACAACTTGGGACAAATAAAAGACAAGAACATTTACAAGTCACAGAAAGAACTTTAAATTATTTCTGACAAGGCTTCGGTGCTTGGCCTCATGCTATTACCTCCTATATTCTTTTGTTACTTTTAGGCTCTACATCTTCATAGTCATCTTTATCTACAATAAAATATACTCAAGTTGGCCAAAATAAGACAAGTATTCTGTGTGTAAATTGGTGTCTAGTTTTTTTAAATAGCAGAAAAACAGGATGTAAAAGAAGGAATTCTCCAGGGAAGAATAAGGAGAGGCCCCTTGGAAGGAGGACACTGAAAACAGTAAAAATTTGGTTGAAGAAATATCCCAGACTGATACTTGGTACCCAGCCCACCAAAATCCTGGCTGCCACCCTGGTGCTGAGGGTTGGAAAAATCTGCATGATAAAGAGACTGTGGAAGAGACTGTAGCTTTACTGCTATTTTGTTGAAATTAGATTGAAGTTTTTAATTCATTAGGATTAACAGGAACATTAACCTCTTTTCATAATGTCATAATAAACTTGCCACAAAGCTTGAGGAAATGAAGTTGAAGGGTATAATTATTCTGACAAACTTAGAGATTTTATTCTTTATGCAGAGTATCCAGCAACAAGTGACATTAATAACACTCTACTCCTTTTCAATCTGTATCATTTTTACTGAAAACAGTTCCAAATCCCTTTCCATCTTAAAATGTATTTAGCTTTTTTTTTTTTTTTTCCTCCCCCAATTTGAAATAAAAAAACTTGTAATTTAAGATAAGTTTATTTTCCCTTCTAAGGAAGGAATTTAGGCATGAAAGTTTTTTGCCATTTCATCAAGGATGATTTCTTGAGTTCTAATTTCCTGTTGTTGGTAAAACTGATCCAAAAGAGAGAGCAGAGTATAAAATAATTTGAAACCAAAATGGCAGATGGTTAGTATTTTACAAAGAAGAAATTAAAATAGAGAAGGGTAACCAAACTTCCAAAGAGGCAAAAGCATAACTAAGAATCCAAAATATCCTGTGACAGACTTATCAGAAAAAGTTGTTTATTTTTAGTCACTTCAGCTGTTACCTTGGAAGCACCAGGAAAAAAAAAAATAGAAAGCAAGATTAACAATGATCTTGAAAAGAGAAAGCTAGAAGACATGTATCACATGGGAAAGAGGGAGTTGGAGGGAATCAATACAGTTATAATGCTGCATTTTGTGCTTCTATGGTATTTTTATGTTTCGGATTTGAAACCATCATTTGAGGTGGTTCTCAATCTTGAAGAGTTAAATTTCTCTAAGGGAAACATGGTTTTAAAGAAGCGTAACAGAAGTGTCCCTTCTTAAATACAATAACTACTGTCTCCATATTCAACTCTTTGACCATCAAGATTACTTTATTTGGCTCAAAAAGCCTGCCCTTTTAGTTACGTAAGGACTATAGGACTATCTTCTGCATGTCAACATTTGTATAAATCCTTAGTCCACTTAGTACATTATATTGTCCAAGATCTTTCAGAATCAGCTAGGGTCAAATCCTTACTCACATTACCTGATCCTCCTCCAATCTCAGCATTTTACAATTCTGAAGCTGCTTTATAATTGTTTAAATGCAAAACAAAATACAACGTTTAGAAGAAAACTTCCTGCCCATGACCAAAGGGACACATTCTTCTTCAAGATTAAAATAGTCATAAAAATAAAAATCAACATTTTGAGGTCATTTTTATTTATGGCTGAGAACTTACAAGAAGTTTCATGTGCTTACACTGGGGAAATCAAATGAACCTTTAATGTCATTTTTGTCAGCATTTAGTTTCCACTTTAGGGAAATCTGATGTCCTGTTTAAGGGGAAACTTCACATCCCAGGAAGCTGTTGACACTGTTTCCAGCTTCTCTTACGAGCTGGCACACAGGACCATCATTCACACACGTGCACTGCTCTGGAAATGGTGCTATTACTTTGGATCTGATAAAAACATCAGGAAAAAAGAATCTTTGAAAGAAGCCAATGAGGTCTGGGCAAAGTTAAGCTGCTCTATCAACTGTTCTTCTCCTTCAGTATGTCCACGCAGCTCATTCAACACAGGTTAATAAGAGATTTTGCCTAAAGCTGGCATTAAAATTACACCGGGGCACCTAAATTTAACAGAATAAAAAAACGGCATCACCAAAAGACTTGATTATTCCACTGAAATAAAGTACATGAGTCAGGATTCACAGACCAGTTTGATTGCTGTTCCTCGGAACTAATGATCTCGGGCCAGATACCACCATTTGTCATACAACATTTCTACAACTACTTAAAGATTGAAAGTAATAGTTCTGGCTACAAACGGTACACTGGTTTCTTGTACCTTAGCCTGCGAGAGCCTCTGTCATTCTTTTGTGCTTTTTGTCACAGGCTGTTTCAGAGTCAGCAAATAACATGAAAATTCAGGTTTTGTTGCATGGTATTTGTTTTGCAGTCAATTACTCGGCAATAACATTAACAGAAGTATTTGGAGTAGCCTTCTTAAATTATGCAAAATTCAAAACATTAAATTTGTAATTGAAAATTCCCATTTGTTTCTCTCAAAAACTCCTGACTTCAGATTAGGGGTATCCTGCTATTTATGTAGATATTAATAGAAAGCAGTAGTTTACATTCACATTTTATATGCAGTTTTTACTGTCATGAAGGTAACGGAAGAGACAAAAAAGTCTTTTTCAAAGCATGGATTTTAGGCAGCCCAGTTACTCATGACATTTAAAGTATAAAAGTAAGTGATAAGCTAGGGTTCATAGATTCATAATTTTTTTCACCCCAGGACAACTGAACCCTAACTACTGGTAAAGTCCCAGCTGTTTACACACGCTGGCAACATTAATCCTATCTTAAGAGGGGAAAAAAAGAGCAAGACAAACAAGCCCAGTATCTCCCGAGTTATTAGAAAGCTCCAATACCAAAGCATAACTGAGAGTTTTCAAAACCAGATACCACTGTCCAGTGGAGAAAAACACTCTATGAAAAAAACAACTCGCTTACCTGACAATTTAAATAGAGAAGCAATCAGTTTCTGCCACTTCACAGGCAAAACCCTAATCCATTTAGGACTTAATTTTCTCTACATAAACTACTACTAGACAGAGACCAAAAAATAACACTCCCTGCCCGATAAAGACCAATGGGAAGGGACATTTTTTACTTTTAGTTTCAGGAGGGTTTTGAAAGACTTTCAAATTTTTCAGATTTTTCAATTTTATACTTCTGTTCTTTACATTAAAATGGAATTGTTTCTACTGCAACAGCAGAGATTAAATATAAAATTCTAAGAATGTGAAAGTTTCACATTCAAATGTGAAAACACTTGAGTATTTTCTCCCTCGTCAGAGTAATTATTCTTTCTGGTCCTTTTATCTACTTTGATCTATGTAAAACCCATATTGATCTAACATTTTAAACAGTAATGCTTTTTTCTTCACTGTTTGATCTTGCACTCCGTATAGACATCCCTGGACTATGTTTTAGGGAAGATGCTGCCAGACTACTAATGGGAACACGCCGCTGCATGATCGGCTTTCTGCAACAAGACTGCTGTGTTTCAGACCAGCCAGAAATATTGGTACAGGAGAAGTCAGATGCAAAGAAAGCAAACATGTATAAAATCGGTAATTTCTTCTCTCTTGACATTAAGTGCACCATCACGTACAGCCTCGGGAAGAGTGGAGGCAAAATAAAAACCAATTCATACTCAAGCTAAAGATAAGTTCCTTCTCCCCACAAAAGACGGAGCGAAACAAACCCACTGTAACCTCCGGTGCTAAGCTACTGCCACTTCACAGTACAGTGCAACTCAAAATGTAAGTTATAATTCAGTATTCAAACATAGTACAAAGTGCAAAAGGAAGTCTGTAAATTACAACTAAAACCTGTTTGCAAACAGATGATTTGTTCTTCAACTTGACTTGCAGTTAGCAGCTATTAAAACAGCATATTTTAAACAAAGATTCTGATAATATCAGAATAAATTTATATATTTTTCACTTAGGGAATCTCACTATTGTAAACAACAACTATCCCAGCATCAATACACTACTATTAATGAGGGGATTTAATTTTTTTTCACTTGTTTTAAATAGGACCACTTTCTGAGGTAAAAGGCAAGTATTTTCACTAGTGCTTTTAAAGACAAATAGTGCGCTCCATAAACAAGACCAAGAAGCATCATTCCCTGGACTAACATTTAGCTTGGCCATAATAGTCCAAGATCAAAGACGCCAGGTAATAAAAACAGAAATAACATAAGTGATCAAAGGATATGCATTATTTCTGAACTGAACCACAGCGTGCTTTATAATGCAGTACCCTAATTCCCAAATGCAGAGTCAGTACAGACTCCAAAGTGGGAGACCTGGCCAGCAGCGCAACCCTGCACCTTCTTCTGGTATCTAAATGATTCCTGGAGATCTCCCCCTGGAAGATATCCAAAATATCTGCTCTTCTGTACACTACTTAAAACCCCAGTAGGCCAAAAACGTGTACAAACATCAGCCTATCCTGCAGTTTATATATGAAGAGTTGAGAAAAGTGTCCTTGCCAAGGAAGCCGGAGTCAAGAAAAGCCAAAAAGGGCAGGTTTAAAGGTGTGCAGGAATTAGCATATCCTCATAGAAACGCATCACTAAAGACTTCTAAAAGAAACTATTTGATTTTATGCACAATTCCCCTGCCTGAAAGATTATCAAAAACATCACGACAGCATATCCATTTCTTTTTAACTTTTTTTTTTTTTTTTTAAACTTCAGTAAAGCCATTTTTCAACACAGCTGGTCCTGACTAAACAGATTTAAAGATTCATCAGCATCAAGACTATAAAGGATCACTGTGATTAGGGGGGTTGATCTCCTGCAGGGCACAGGAGAAAGAAACTCGCTCTGCTTGCTGCAATATAGTTTCTGCACGATAATATTGCAACAAATTTAAAAAGCAATTCAGTCCTACTTTAAAGATATCACTGATAAAATAGTAGCTGCTTTGTACAATGGTTTTGTTCTTATTGTCAGTTACCTTAATTATTAAAAAGTACCTTAATTTCTATCCTGAATTTACATGGGCTTAGCTTGTAAAAATTCCACTTATGTCTTTTTCTCTTGATTAACAATTATTCATCTGAAACATTTCTCCATGTGACCATTTGTAAGTCCTAAACAGGCAGTTCCTCATTGACTCCCTGCAGTTGTCTGGACTAAACATACAAATTCTTTTACTCTGCTGCACATTGCAGAATGATTCCCACTTTTAAGTAACACATTTGGAGAAGGAGCAGGTAAAGCAGGGATTCCTTAAAGCACCAAGAATATCCAGAAGAAGAAAATATATCACAATAACTGCTTTTTGACTGTTTTGTCAAAGAAATAGAGGATTCAGGGAAACAATTTAAATTGTAAGTGGAATAATCTCTGTATCCATAGCAAATAGAACTAGAAAGAACAAGCTTCTTGTAAAGAAAGTTCATCACAGACTTTATACAAGGCTTCAACAAAACAGATCCAAAAGTTTGGAAAAAAAAAAAAAAAAAAAAAAAAAAAAAAAAAAAAGACTGTTTTGAGAGGCTGCAGAATATCCATCCTTGCAGATTTTCCCTTCAGGTAAGACAAACATGTGCTGTAAATGGCATCATTAGAAGGACTAGATGACCTTGAGGCCCAGTCTACGTTTGCCCTCTTATCATTTATATCGCAGAATTACTGAATCCTTCTAGCTTTCCAACATGTGCTCTGAAGAGGACGCTATAGAACCAGAGCAGTTACTCAACCGCCATTTCATTTTGTCTGCACAGGCAGATTTTCATTTATTCTCTTCCTTTGGCCTCCCGCAATGGCCCCCTGCCTATGGGCACAAGACTTATTATCCTCTTAGCTATCAAAATCAATCAGTTAGCCATAATATTTCATCGTATTAAGTGTCACGGCACCTCAGGACATAAACACCATCTGTACATGCTTCCTACACTTGGAAGTATTAGAAGAGATCCTGTCCAAGTGTCTGGACAGAAACTAGAGTTTCTAGACTAATCATTATTTAAATTTCTACTTTGTATCATAAGCAGCTTTTGCAAGACTGCAATTTTTTGAGTCCTATTATAAGAAGAGCAAATAAAACTGAGCCAAAACCAGACCATTGCAAGTAATAGGTTAGTAACAGGCTACAAGCAGCACCTCTGGGATGATCATTTTCCTTTTTCAACTACGTTACGTGGTTTAAAGCCTGATGAATTGATAACTGCTTTATTTAATTCCCAACAGTTAATTTCTTTAACTCAAACACTTATTTCTTTAATCATAGGGATAAGGCTACAGAAGCCCCACATTTATTGTTCGCTTTATCAGTGCAATTTGCAGTTTTCCTTAAAGGTGCAAGTGGTTTAAAGCTCTGCCATACAGCTGACAATTTCTGAAGACTGGAATGGGAAAGCAGGGAGGCCCAGCTATGCCATTTTAAGATCTGGGGCTCAAAAAAGGTAATCAGGCTGGGGCAGGCAGGACAGTTCTTGTGGAGAACACACATGCTTAGTTATATCGGTAAGATGCAGAGGGGAGAAATAGGCAATAAGAACAACAGAAAATTGGCTGGAGTGATGGGCTCAGTTGCACAAGGACCATCTGTGGCCCGTTACCAGTGTCACCTCTCAGCATGCTGTTTAATGTCTTTATAGCAACGTGGATCCTGCTGCAGAGAGCACTCTGGCCAGTTTGCTGATGATGTCAAAATGGGGGAGCAGTCAATGCACTGGAGACAGAGCTGCAATTCCAAGTTGAACAGAAGTCTGCTGCAAGGGCCAGCCACATACTGGCCTGTATTAGTAAGGGTATAGCCAACAGGTACAGGAGGTGACTTCTCCCAGAGATGTATGAGGATAAGAATAAAGACAATAAATAAGCTGCAACATGGGAAATTCCAAGTAGATAAAGGAAAACATTGTTTCCTGGAGGGTTCTCAAATATTAGAACAGGTTGTGGGACCTCCATTCTGTAGCCTTTCAAACCTGAACTAGAAGTTTCCTCAGCAAGCAGCCCTAATTGGAGCTGCTTTGAGGAGGATGCTGAACTGAAGGTCCCCAGAAGCTCATTCCAATGTGCATAACTGATTCCGTACTTGTAAACTTTGGAAACGCAGAAGTGAAAATCCCCGTGAGAATATCCGTTGCTTGGTCCTGAATGATTTTTAAACCAGAACTGTGCCATGGACATAATAAGCACAGCAAAAGTCCAGTTCTGTAATAGAAGAGTTTGCAATAACAACTATAACACCTGTTATTAGACTATTCCCAATAGTATAAGAACTCTTTTTATTCCTAATCATTGATTTGCTACATTGCAGCATACCACTGGGATCGCTCAGCTAGTTTAATCCACCACAAATTCATGTTGCTATAAAAAGGAGGCAGTCTCTAAAACCTCCAGTTGCCGGATCTTTTTGTCTCCCTTGCGCACACTAAGGCTGGCACTTGCACAGCTGTGCAATGAGGCCCATCAAGGGCTTAAGTTGCCAGAAAAATGGCTATAAAAATAGAGAGAGTTAGCTCTCTGCCATGCAAACACCAGTGCAGGAGGCACAAGGGCACTTGTGCTTTGCAACGTGGCTGAAATCACATTACTCTCCTCCCCCTGGCACAAACAGTAAAACTACATTTTGTGCCTCCACCCAACCATCTACTCCCAAGAAGAATAATTTTTGCTGGATTAAGTTAAAGCTGATATTCAGGTTTTGGAATCAGCATAAATATTGGGGGAGTGGGCTTAGAAGGAAGAGGGAGAGAATATTCCTTGGAGTTCTTCAAAGAAGCAAGTATACCCCTCAGATTTATGTGTGTGTGTATATACACACACACATGTATTAAAATAAAATATGCCCAACTTATCTCCTTTTGTAACATTCTGGCTTTATCTATTACAGCAATATCACTGGTTTCAATAACATCAAATTACAATTCTATTATATAATATTATCACATATTATATTATTTCTAAACCTCTACATTAGTATTACAGAGTAATTCTTAAAAGCAGATTTAGGCTCTGACAAATATCATATGCAGATTCTCCCCCCGTCACCTGTATTATTTTAATAGCTGTTCATGGTAAGCGGGAGGAGCAAGAGGGTGAAGAGTTCCCCCTCTTTCTTTCTCTTACTCTTTACTCACATTTAGACATAGTACTCATGTAGATTTATGTCACGACAGCCAACTGTGTTACAGCAAGGGCTGACATACCTGCAATTATTGTCAGACCTGAGGCTGCAAACTCAATTCCGCTACTGTGGATGATGACTTCAAAATGCAACAAAAAGCCTAAGATCATTAAAGTCTTCCCCCCAGACCCCAAACTTGTCGAAGTTCCTCCTAAACACACTGCAGAAAACTCTACACTGCTCCCTTTCTGCAAAACAAGTCCCAGATGAAAACTCATGGAAGTCTTAGCTTAGCTTTATATCTTGTTAACACTGGATTGATTGCAACGCTTTGCTCTTTTGAAAGGCAATAGAATCTCTCTACTTCACTATCTTTTGCTCTCTAAACACAGTAATTACAGTACGCATGGATACCACCTTTTTATTCATGAGTTACGTGATTTTTTTTTAAATTCTAGCCTTGGTCACACTCACTATTCACTAGAGAATCACTGTAATATATGAAGGAAGGGGGCTAAAGTTAACCACCTGATTAGCATGTGCCACACCACAAGTGACCATGAATTAAGAATCTTCTTGTAACATAAAAAAAGGTAAATTATGAAAAGGTAATAGGAGAAGCAAAGATAAAACGTAAGGTAATTCATAAAAACATTTTTTATTCAAATCTTCAGGACAGAAATAACAGTGACATAAATCAACATCAATCGCAGGAGGCTTCTTGAAATTACATGGACAGCGGTGTGATACAGGCTGCCACAAGACAGACTTTCTTTGTTTCCCATTTTTAAAAAAAAAATATCTGTCTTCTATAAAATAAATCCCAACAGGCTGACTTTTTATTTCCAATAGATATCCATAAGGGCTGATCAATCTTGCTCCTTCTAAATCCTACACATGCAATGAAGTCTACTTGCTCACTGCAAAAAGATAAACCTCCTTAAGTCCTTTTTTCTCCCGCTTGAGCCGCTTTAAAGGCGAACAGGGCCAAAATGAACTGCCCTATTTCCTTAAAACACATGTTTAAAGCTAAAATCAAGCCATATCACAGCTCACCTCTATTCCAATTGCAATTTCTGTCAAAGCATCATATGTGGAACAACCCAGGTTAGGCTCTCGGAAGAGGGATGAAATGAAGAGAAAAGGGATAAAATGAAGAAATCCTCAAATCTGTATTTACGTTAAGAGACTTTCTTTTCCTGGTCTAGTCTAATTAAGCCTTCAGCACCAGAAGAATGGTCCAAAAGCATCTGCAGGGCAGCCCTTACTTTGCCTAGGAGTAAATCTGGTCTTATTGCTGGTTGTCTGCTCATTGCTAATGTTAAAATGCCATGCAACGAAGTCAAAATCGAAGGTTGCATGCATACACTTTATATGTATAGTGTTAACACTTAACAGTATGGGCCAAGATGGGATATTGTTCTAAAAAAGGTTAATCCTTTACTACAAACTCACTAATATTTTTGTGGTTTAAACTGATAAGGTAAAAAGATGCCCGAGAATTTGCTATCAATTTCAACATTAATAACGCTGCTATTTTATTTACCAAAAAGAAAGTGGAGCATATCATTTCCCTTATCAAGGCCTAAATAACATTTTTCCCTACAAAGCAAGAAGTTACAGAAATCCTGCACAGAGTTTGTTACAGTATGAATTGTCAAGGACACCAGAAGGTGACTTGCATTTAATTCAGTCTCTATTTTTGAAAACTACTAAGTCTATCCATCACCATGGTAACTCAAGAAGTATCTTCCCCTCATACATTCTGATTATGTATTTTCAAAAAAAAAAAAAAAAAGAAAAGAAAATTTAACAAAAGAAGCTGATCCTAATCATTTTACATGATATCATGAATCTGTATGTGGAAGCAAATGAAAACTGAAATATACTGCACGTTGCTGCACTAGGGCTCACTGTTTTTTGAATAATTTCTTTGCAAGTTCTGTGCCCTTCAAAGAAAAGCAACTTTTAAACCAAACATTGTAGTTTTTCAAGTTTTAATGACTTAAGATTTGCTTGCAAGCTGATCTTATTTTAACCTCCTTAAAATTTAAGCATACTCCTAATTCCCTGAAGCTAGCTCCCAGATTTCTACAAATCCCACGTGAGGGACTGACAAATTAAATTTCATAAAAATTAGGGGATGGGGGAGAGCAGTTATGGGAATTCTTTAGACTCTTAAAAAGAGAAGCACAAAATGAGTGTCAGCAAGTTGGAGCGCTGCAGCAGAAGGGGGGGACATACTGAAACTCTTTGGACTTGACATGGCCATCACCTAAAAGTAGACAGAGATTCTGCATAAGGTCAGCTCTAACGAAGAAGAAATGTCCAGTTCATGCTACCCTCTAAAACACTCTGAAGGCATCATATTATAAAAATATTCAGTGTATACATACAGCCCTGAAGTGGTCACCCCGATTCAAATAACTCTGCACACATTCTTCACAACCCCATCAAGAAATGCTCAATTCAAGCAAGTATCTTCTAGTAACCAAATGACAAATCTACTAAAGGCTCTTAGTTAGGTTGCTAAGCACTCAGGTGTTTGCCCAGCAAGCTTCTCCCTTGGAGAAAATGAAGAGCCACATGTGACTGAAGGGGAAACATTTACTCTCGGTTTCCTTTATGTTCTATTGGCGCTGAAGACTCAATCAGCTGAAGAAGCTGCAGTAATTCGGTGACAGAATTCCTGTCTGAGTGCCCGGGTGCTCCATGAAGTTCTGCCCTTCACTCTACCCATGGAAAGAGACGAATGGGGAGGAAGTATTTTTGGGTTTGAGGCTACACAAGCCTTCCTTCATAATACTTCAACTGACTAAAGGAATTTCCCATGTGCAGGTAGCCATGAAAATGAGCCAGAAAGGAATGGATGGCTATTTGCAAAACCATCCCCGTACATATGTTTCAAAACAAATATTTCATCTTTTCAGCAGTCCATATGCATGAACTATAATATATAAAATATGTTCACTCTTAACTTGACAGTCTTTTCCTTCTACGGAGGCTTTCTAAGTAGAAATCAGATGCAATAAGTCTGTTTTAAAAACATTCAGATCATATCTCACTTTTTCTGTCTGCACAGCTTAGAAGGTGGTAGCAGCAGTTTCATGGCTTCATCAGACTCGAAGCAAAATCCAACTCATTAAATAAAAGTCTCCCATAAAACACCTGAATACACAAGTGAACTACATTACTGACGCAGGGAATGGCATCTTTTTCCCCCACTGGTTTTGAACTAATCTTCCAATCGAGTTGCCAGGGAAACCTAAAAAGATCTGAACGATATAATCCTTCACCCTGTCTTTTTTCCTTGACAGAAGCCTCAGAAATTTTAAAAGAAGTCAACGGGAGTTTTGATTCAGACTCAGCTGAACCTGTTCTATCTGTGCCCAGGCCAATTGGATATTCTTCCTAAAGCTAAACCAGAAGTCATTCTGCCCCGCACCCCAATGCAAAAAGTAGCAGATAACTGAGCTAGACAGTTTCTGAATCTGGTAATTATGTTGGGTCTCTCTGTAGTCTCCTGCTATTTCAACAGAAGTGGCCCTCACATCGCATCCTAAACTCTGAGGATTTTTTTGTATTGTTAAAATAGCTCCCATGGCCCCACCTGTGCGTTTCAATGATCTCTTTAGCTGACTTAACTCACAAGAGCCTCGTCTGACCTAATTAAGTTAAACTCAGGGAGAACTTGGAGATCTTTTATTTAGAAGCAGTATGAAAATTGTTACCATACAGGATAAGAAATAAAGTTAACTATCTTATTTGTAATCTATTTTTTTTTTTGTTCCAATGGAAGTCCTAGACTGAGGTGCACAATGACACAATGGCCACACATACTTCCCCATAAAAGATGCAATTCTGGTATCTCCATTTACCTCTGCCTGCAGAAATTTCTTCTTTTCCGGCTCTGCCTTCCTCTTCGGAGTGATCACAAGAACAAATTCAGCTACTCACAGGGGTACCAGTAATAATTACATTTTTCTTTCCCCTCTCACTCCATATGGAGTGGAGAGACAGGAACCACTGGCATCTTTGCTCTATAAGCTTTTGCAATGCAGAGAAAGGACAAGTAGAAGCTTCTTTTAGGTCTTCCATGTTTCCCACAAAAGGAAATAGCCATGAAGAAAGTGATTGTTTTGTCCACATTAATCCAAAGTAGAATATAGGGTATTCGAGACAGGCAAAATAGTAATACAAGATAAAAACACAAGATCATCCACTTAGATTTTGGATAATGACAGCAAGAATAAAAAAATCTCAAACAAGTAGGTTAAGCAGAACTATAACCTTTTTTTGACAAAAGCAGTTACTAAAAATTACTGTTTCTGTGCTCATCATCAAAGTCTGGAAAGTCTGGATATAAGCAGAGCAGAAAGGAGAAGAGAACTGCCTATTTATTTTCCAGTATCATGACACTACATCTATCTGTGCACTAGCTATCTATTAAATTATAGAAAATTTGCTCTTTTGTATTCCAGCAGGGGGTGGGGGAAGCATTAGCTTTATGCCTTTAGAAAAAAATAAACATTTAAATCATATTATATATTACTCAGTAATAAATTAAAGTGCTGGTTAGACAGACATACAGCTTCCAGCTCAGTCGAATATTATCACTGCAAGGAAGCATCCAATACATAAAACAAAAACCTTGCATAAACCTTTCTCATGGCTTCTTTGTATCCCTTTATTTCAAACAGGAAAGATAACTGCATTTTCAAAAACCACTTTGTCCTATCAGCATTTAAAGGGGTGCAGTTCCAGCTATGTCACACTTAACATCACATTAAAGCAACAAAAACACCACACAGCTTCTATTTCCAACATATTTCAGACACAGCCCTTCCCTTTAAGGGTTCTTTTTTGTCTTAGAAGAGAAACTCTCCTAAGGGGAAGGATGCTCTAATCTGCTCTAATCTTTCCAGGCTTCCTGGATATCACATTCCAATTCCTATTGTTTGTTCAAAGGCAAACACAACCCCTACAGTACATCCCAACTCCACTATTAAAGCAGATTTTTGGAATTTTTAATTGAAACTTTGCCTTTCAAATGACAATCTACATAAGAAGTTCGCCAAGACAGATGAGACTAATATCTAGGCCTGTTTAGAGATGCTAAGAGACACTGTATGATTTGGCAATTGTCTTAAAGTACAGTCTTATTAAATAAAGTGCCTGCTGTTACTATCTATAGGTGTGGACAAACTGAAGACAGCTGTAAATAACAAGGAGTATTATAAATCTCACTACAGTATGGAGCTTTTCTACAAAGCTCACTAAATGCAGTAACATGATGTATAATATCACATTTCTCAGATTATTCATGTTACATCTGATGGGATAGTAATTTTTTCTGCTGCTACAACAAAGGAGTTTTTCCACTGACTCTCCTACAATTATTTCAAGAGTGACCCTACGGCACAGCTACTAGCCTGAGCAACAAGAACAAAAAGCTGAATCCAGCTCTACCATGCCCATTCATGCACCTCTCCACTTTCCCAGAGACTGTTCTTTCATGTTAGAAAAGCGCCAGTATTACATTACCGCTTAGATGTTTTTTTTTCCCCCAGGAACTGTACAAAAAAATAAATTTTTTTTTCCCCTCCTGAAGCTTTACCAATTTCTGCTCTCTGTGAAAAGGATGCAGGCATCCAAGGGTATATAAAAAAACAGTAAATTCTTTGCGCTTCTACTTCAGGATACAATAATGCTGTGTGCAATGAGTATGAGCTAGAACAGAAAGGAGTCCCAGAAAGGGAATTATTAAGTTTTAAGGTAGAGCTTTTTCTCCTCCTCTCCTCAGGCAACTAGTTTTAATAGTTAAGAAATAAATTGGTAGGAGTTAAGTGTAAGGTGTGCAAGTAAAATGATTCCCTTTATTCAAAGTCAATACCATTGTCAGTATTATTGTTGCCTTCTTCTTCTGACTGTGAGGAACCACAAAAAAAAAAACTTACAAGAAAACTGAAAATGTTAATATTTGCCACCTACACCAGACAGCTAAGCATTTGGGATGGAGAAAAAAAAAAAAGGCATATTATCTATAAGAGCAGTAATAAAGAAAAACAAAGAAAAAGCTGACAGAAACGCGCATGAAATCTAAATTAAATTGGTTGCTTATTTCTAAGTGGAAGATTTTTTGTTGTGGGCATAAGCTTCCCCTAGAAGGGGGAGCAACCAAAAGGAAAACTAATTCCATAATGAAGTTGATCCATTTTTGAACATAGCACAGAGTGTGAATTGTTAGCCTGGAAGAAGACCAGGCTCGTTCAAACCAAGTAAGTGCCTTCCAAACACATTTTATAGATATGTAACAAATGGCACTTCCACTTTAAGCAAGGTGTCCCAGTTGCTACAGTTTTACAGAGAACAAATTCTTTAAGGTTAAAAGTAACAAGCTAAAATAAATAAATAAATAAATAAAATAAAATCATGCTTTTACCACCTGGGATCTTATTCTACAGCTTTACTAAAAGGAAATGAAATTTTAAAAAGGGAAAATGCTCTTGAATATACAAGTTTGTTACTTGCTCTTCCATAGGATCTTACCATTGGGGAAAAGCAGGAGAAAAGCAGAAAAGCAGAGCAGAAGGAGATATCATGTGTCAGCATTTGAAAATGGTATCATTTGCACTCAAGGTACTTAAGTGATTTTCTTTTTTAAAGTGATAGAAACACAGTATGCAAAGAAATAGATTTGACTGCAGCTTCTTTCACATTCCAAAAGCTAGAGACAAGTACTTACAGCTTGTGCTAAATAATTTTTTAAAGCCTTTGATGAGATGTTTAGAAATCTTTTTGTTTGTCACTGAACCCACATGCTTTCTAACATACTTGAGAATACTTAAAAATTGTTTTGTAACAGCAAAACTTTTGGATCCGAGGCACAATTTCAAATCTGCTTCCATCTGTTTGCATTGCACATGAACCTCATGTGATCAGTTACTCTCTAGTTAGTCTGTGCCATCACTAGATAAATCGAATTTAACAATTTTTATTAATCATAATCTTTTCCCAGTGGATTGAAAAACATGCAAAAATCTTTTAGAGATTACTTCAGAAAACAGAGAAGAACACTTTCTTACCACATACAGTTGTTTCCAGAGCACAGCCCATTCCTGCAGTGTCGCAGTGACTTCAGTCACAACAGAATCTTCAAGTGGAACGACTGTTTCATATTGCCTAGAAGGAGAGGGAGTGGAAAACAGTAAGAAAGGTAGCCCAGAAGGAGGGTGATGGGAAAGCAATATTGACACAGCAATTTGTAAAATACCAAAATTGAGTTACTTTTGAGTGGTTAACAGACAAATATTTTAAGAGCATCCTTGTCTGTTGTTACACTGGAGGACGTGACACTGTGGATCGCATCAGCTGGTCCTCCACTATATTCCACAGAATCAGATTGTGTGAAGCACTTTAGTTATGGTCAATATTTGATTGCATTCTAATAAAGGTCAAATAAAACACTTTTCATAACTATAAAAGATGCTAAATTAACTTGCCTGCAAAATGGGAAGCTTGACAGTTTGAATCCCTTCTCTCTACACCACTCTAGTCCTTTTGATTTTTTTTTTTCCCCCCCTCTTCTCATTTAACTGCTTGGCCAATAACATCAATTACCCTAAAGGTCGCCCTCTACAAACTTTCCGCCTCCAGCGGAATGTATTTTTTATAGTAGGTATGAAACCCAGGTGGGCTATCCAAGAGCCAATCGAGTAAGCCTTGAGGTCAAGGTCCTCCACAGCCATTCTGGGAGCAGTCAAGCTCCCTCTACTTCCGTCACACTGAAGTGGTGAGTGTGGTAACACTTATGTATAGGAAAATCATTGTATTATCTGAGCTGTCAGTGCCTTGACTTGGCCTTTATGCTGAATGGCATTTCAGAAACAAATGCCAGATATCAAATCTATTTCTAGCTTCTGCCTTGTCAACATTTTTTAAAAAAAGGAACAAAAAAGGTAGTATTTGTGAAACAGGTCATGCTAGAGCACTTTTCTGTAGGTCCTTATGTAGTAGTATTGAATAAGTGTTTTGGGATGAGCTGTGTCAAGTGAGACAGTCTCTGCGCACATCCAGCACAGCCAATGAAGGACACCGAGACCTTCCTCTGAGGCAGTGCAGCTCCCTTTCCTGAGCAGGCCGATAGCTATTTTAAAATCCTGCAGAAAACAAGCTGCAGACTCCCTCCCATGAGCAGTTTAAGTTATGCCTTGTCCTTTATGCAAAGGGTTAAAGGAGCTCCTACAAGTAATTGTATTTAAATCTGACCTTTATTTATTTATAAAAAGAACACTTATTTATAAAATAAAGCTTATATATTGCTTCAAAAAACCTCTTCATTTTCAGGTTACTTAAAACTCTCAAATCTTATATGTTAGGAACAACCTACATAGTCCAATTCCCCCACTCCCACAAAAATCAATCACTATCATAATAATCTGGCCTGTCTGCAGTAGGTTTGCATTCAGCCTATTAAAGCTTGGCCTGGATATCAGATTCATGCTACCCACCTTGGTACAGTACGACGGATCTATTTTTTTTCTGCTGCTATGTCAATAATCTTACATTGCCACATTTTGATGCAAGAAGCTGAAATACTGTCAGAGACTTGAATTCCAAGATCATGCCCTTTCCTACTTCTGCAAATGCCTGTTCAAATTTGGCCACAGTAACAGACTGAGATATCTGAGCCCGCGTCTTAACGAGCCTCTGTTGAGCACGCTCATCATCTGAAGTGTGATGCTGTGAACGTGACGACAAGACTCGTGTCTGGTTTTTTACTTCACGATCAACAACTATTTCAGGGGCTAAACAAAAACTCTGCAGTTTGTATCTATCAAAGGTTTTCTTGTTGCTAGCATCATTAAAAAAAGATGCCACAACCATTCCTAGCTGAAGGTTCAGTTCTCAGATCTTTGGAAAAGTGATTATAAGAACAGGAATCAAAATACTTCAGCTTTAAGAAACCACAGGAAACTAAAAGGATGAAAGGAACACAATACACTTTAACTTTGATATTTTTTCCTGTTTTAAAGAAAACTGTTCTCTTAAAGATTAGTTTTGCAACTGAATCTACAGTCCTTTGACATCACTGAAAAATTTTTAAACATTTTGAAAGATTAGCCTTCAACAGAATGGTTGAACTTAAAGAGGCTTCATAACAAGACTAGAGGTAACCATTTAATTAGCATGCTTTTCATTCTCGTAACTCTGCACTTCCTCTATATTATACCTATTGTACAAACTACATCATATACAAATATACCAATAATATACTATAATACGATAATGCCATTACACTGGGTCTGTGACTCATATGTAGCCTGAATTCACATAATTATACACTGTGAGCATATTAAATACAGAGGCAGAGTCTTTTACCAAACCACGACCATGATTTCCAGAGGCAAAGCTGTCTTATGTGCCATGTTTTAGCCAACTGGTATATCAGTCTTTAACAGTCCTTTACAAAAGTTGTTATCTCCTTTCCTAATTTGTTTGCAAATATGTGGAACTGGCTGCCTTAATTCTGAACCAACATCAAGTACTAACAACTAGAGACTATAGGAAACTCAAGGCTACCAGAAGTCACATTTTTCCCCAGGCAGTTCACTAAATACTATTTATCATCTTCCACATTTAATTTGCTGCCATTAGGTCACAGGCTTAAATACTGCACTTAAGGCTCCCAGAGTAGCCTCAAGTCAGATGCTTTTGAAGTTTTCCAAAGTAACAAAGCTACCTTGTCAGCTACGTCAGTAACCCAGATATGCTGTCCTTACGCCTGCACCTCTAACCTATAGAATTTCCCCAACCAAAAACAAGCAGAAGTGAAGATTATAATAGATGCTTTTTAAAAAGTGCACCTCACAAGCATCTTTGAAATTACATTTTTATGCATAAAAGTGAATGGAAGTAAACAGAATTGCCTTTTCCTAGAGTTAAAAACAATCCCTAAAAACTTATGAATTTATATCAAAGCTATATAGTGTAATAGTTTTCAAAGTTCAAGCACAGAATCACACACAACAAAACTACAAATAACTAAAACTACTCTATCAATTCCTATCTCATAGGAGCACTGTAGTTTCTTAAGGAGAAGGAAAAGCACTCACCCTCTGTTACTCACAATTGCCTTTTTCAAGTGAATATAGTTTGCAGGAAAAATCCCCTACAAAAAGAAAAAGCCTACAGGTTAGAAAAACATACTTAGAGATCTTAGCATTTATATTCTAAGCTAATTCAAATAGTCAGCAACATAAAAAAACAAACAAACAAAAAAAAAACAAAAAAAAAACCCCACAACTATCACTGTGTCATGAAACAAGCTACTGCAATTAAAAGTCCACATTCAAGCTACAGTTGCAGCTGATGATTTTAACCCATCTTAGAACAGGAGCACATCCTGAATCAACCACACAATCTTGAAAGATCAGTTTCTTCACCAGGAAGTTTTGCAAGTCATGTGATGCTTCTGTTCAATAGAAGATTCAAGCTGAATATTTTCTTTCATATTCTCAAAAAGTCCAAAAGCTTTCACAAACTCTGCTCTACAATAAATATGATCCAATATAAGAGTCATAGATGTGTCCTAAGAGTCAACTCTGACCAAATTAAGCATTGTCACTAATTCTTCCCAGCTGCCTTGAAGTGGATGAGCAAAAGAAAAGCCTTAAATTTAACATTTTTTTCTCCTACTGCAAAGTCTGTGTGCATCTAATAATCTGTTAACCACTGATGAAAAAGTAGAGTAGGAGTAACAAGCAGGAAGTGTGAACAGACATGAGCAGCTACTAAGAACAGCAGAAAGGAAGAACTATCAAGGGCATCTACTCAAGAGAGAGGAAGCAAGCAGGGCAGCTACAAAAGGGGCTATGAGGCAGTTCACAACATTGCCCCACATGTGGTTCCAGGTAAAGCTCCCCATAAGCATAATACAGTATTGCTATGTTTCACATACCTATGCCCTCATCACCTGATTCATGTCCAGGCTCTGAATCAAGGAAAATAATATTCTTTTTTTTACTTGCATACCCTGGGACTTGGCTTATTCCTCTCTTCCCAGTTGCTCAAGCCTACCAGGTATAGTGCTCTTTGTCTTTTCCTGTTCCCACACCAAGTGGTCTAACCTTACCTGTGGCAGAGTTCCTGTGTGATAAGACAACTAATTATTAATAAGTAATAGCTAATTTGCAGCAAACTTTCCATAGCATCCCATTATCAATCTGAATAACACAATCTTGAATCTTCAGACAAAGCAAACTCAGTCAGTTGCAAGAATGGTAAAGCTGAAGTTCCACGATCAGTTCAAGAGCAGTGCAGTTAATATGCCAATCAAAACAAACAAAAATTAGTAATTTAGTGTCAATTGTGAATTTTCAGAGTTTTAGATTTAGCACAAATTGGGAATACAGATTTTCATGGTGAGAAAGCAGGAAAAAACAAATACGAAATATAGACTATTCAAAATGTTTGAAAAACATCTTTCTTTTTGATAGACAAAGTTGAAATTGAGGAGAAAAAAACAAACAAACAACAACAACAACAAAAAACAACAATGAAACTAACTGGAATAGCTTCATTCAAAGCTAAGAGTAAACATGTACCCTTCCAGGGACACACAAATATGGAAAATGAAGAATTGCTACTTCACTTTGCTTGTTTGGCTCAGTTCCAACAAATGAAGTCTCCTCCTCTGATTCTGTGCTGGTTACCTAAGAAACTATAGCAGCTTTGAGGAGTTCTCATATCTAAACTGGAGATGCACTCCAGCAGTAGAGGTACCACCAGACCAAATAAAAGTGGAAACTTGCGTTGTTCTAGTGATTTAGACAACAAAGTCGATCCTTTTTCATGAAGGTTAAAGACGAAAAAGTGAGGATAGGTGAGAATTACATAGCTGTTACAGCAAAACAAGAACCTCCCATTAAGTTAAAAAAAAAAAAAATTCACACTTACCTTTACATTCGGCTTCTTAACTGAAACACCTCTGTACCAACCTAAAAACAGATAAAACACCCTACATTAAATTATGGTATCACTTTGCACAGAAGTGATCTGACTGAAAGCTATGCAATTACTGAGATCATTTTTGGAAAAAAAAAGTGTTTCATAAAGGTCCATCTTTTTTCATTTTTATTTATTATTAACTCTTCTGTGAGGACAAGCCACTAGAAACTTGCAACACTCCTATTTATTTCTACAAGAAATAAAAGCAGCTTAGTCTTCTTTGTACTTTTGCTTGCAATCACTGGTTACTGTGGTAAAAACATATTCAGCACTTGCGCAAGAATCTGTACCAAGCATTTATCTTATGTGGTGCTACGTGACTCAAGGAGGCAAAAGACACAATCACACGTTTCCAACATTGTTTGAACAGATACAAAACCTTTGCATATGTTTGGTCTTGCACATGCATGAGAGACTGGAGAACAGACTTCAGGATCTAATTCAGGATCTAATTTCATAAATCCAATCAATAACTATGCTTCCCCTATCATACAGCAGGCCCACACAGGGTAATCATCATCAGCAAAAGCCAACACTGCAAAGGCTACAAATTAAACCAAAGAGCCCAATTACTACTTTACACAGGTGAAAAATTATGTTTCTCCAGCCAAGACTGCAACTCATGGGGGGCGGGGGGGGGGGGGGGGAAAGCACTGAAAGAGGCTCAGTGGGAAAAGAGCCAATTCCAGTTACAGGGGATGAGCCTGCTCTTCTATGCTATAAGGTGTGCAAGGCTCCCTGGCATCCTCCCTGAAAATGAAAATAACTGCCTGCAACCCAGAACTACGACATTCACTTTTTAGTGATATTTTACCTTGACGGATCACTGACTTCAAGGAGCTCACAATAAAAACTTAAAATTAATCAACAAAGTTATGGCTATGAACTAATGAGCAGTTGAAAATAAGTTAACATAAATCAGAAATATCCACAATTTACTACTCATTACTTAGACAATCTAACTAGTAAGAACTGGTGATTTCCTTTACAGACAGCTAAGAATACTCTAAAACTGCTTGAGCAAGTAGAGGATTTAGCGAGAAGCAGATACTGCTACACTTTTAAATGACTGAGCACTTTTGGAAAACAAATCACTTAATGGAATTACAAAATATGGAGGGCTCACTAATAGAAAGCAGTGGGAAAGAAGAGAGTATGGCCAAACAGCTTTTCAAAATTAGGGAAAAATAGCTCTCCTTTTTGTATTTAACATGAACATTTTAAATTACATTGATGTAAAAAAAAAACCCAAAAAACAAAGAAAAACAAAAAAACCCACAACACTATCATAAAACAAAAGAGAAAATGGTTACAAAGTTAACTAATGAGCAGTTAAGAAGTGCCAAGATTTAATACCACCTCTTTATTAATTCTCCCCCTTCTGTAGTGACTGGTGGTGCAAGCATTTCAGTATCTGCAACAACTAATGCAAGGATCCTTTCCAGAATTCTCCTTTACATAATCTGAATTCCTTTACAACATTCTGCCCACATGTGCCCCAACTGCGGAACAGTATCTTACAGAAAAGAGAGGGTATGTGATCACATAATTAAAGACTTCAGTAAAATGAATTCAGTCCACCCAATTAACAATAGGAGCTTAAAAAAAAACCCTAGCCATCTTCTATACTAATTTCCTAGCAGAGGAGTTGAATATTGATGTGGCAGACAACAGAAGCAAGCCGGCAATCTGCGCTCCCCGAGACCCTTGGTGACTCTGGAGGGGAGAGTCCTTTAACTGCTTAAAGGAATCAGCTGGTTCCCTGCTTGTTCTTTTCTTCAGCTCTACCTTACCTTTTTCTCTTTTCTTCTTTTCATTATCTTCTTTCTGTACAGTTCTCTCTCCCTCTTTCTCTTCTGATGCCTTTAATTGCATCACTTGACTCTGCCCCTTTCTCTTCACCTTCTGTGGCTCCTCTTCCTCCCTGACTTCTGCTTTCATTGCTCCTCTTCCTGCTACCCCCTTCCAGCTCCATCAGTTAGGAGCTCTCCTCTAGAGCACATGCTCATCAGTAAGAAATTACTGGAAGCCACAGGTGAGAGCACTTGAGATCATTTGACTAAATGCCATTCTGCAGAGAACACTAAATATATCCCTAACAAGTCAGACAAATTTCAAGTATACATAATATTCAACATAGAGTAGGTAAAAGAAGCCTGCTTGGGGTGTCACAGGGATCGCCAATGGTATTTCTGTTCGTGCTAGGATGCTTTCATCTTCATTTTCTGTGACGAGGCAGGTAAGAGGCACCAATGAGCACACACTGCTTACGCGACAGCACGATAACAGCCAAAGAAAGTGTTATTACACCTGGACATTGGCGAGAAGCTGGGGGAGAGTGGAGCATGGCTCATCTCTTAGTGTTGTGTCAATGTGTATTCAAGGATATGTGTCATGACAAAGTCACCCTCTTCAAAAATGTTGATGAGTCTAGAACAAAAGTTGTTCTAAGCAATTGATAATATGAGACATAACTCCTTAGAAAGACAAAAGCTGTCAGTGGGGGAGTCATGTCTACTTTTCCAATTTAACTGATTTTGAACACCTCGTTTAATGCTTTACACTCTCAGGATGCAGAAGACAAAGGTTTAGTCCAAATACTACAGACGTAGATGGAATCAACCACATCCATCCCTGTGAATTCTGGACAAGCCAGCACATCTCAAAGCCCTGCTCCAGTTCTGCTTGTACATGGGCTTGCAGTCTCTGTGAGGACAGGGCCAAGGTGGCAAGCAGAGGTGTTTCTACCTTGCCTTGAGCTGGTTCCCTCCTACCTGAGCTCCATTTTACTGCACTGGCCAAAGTTGTGGGCTGCTGAGCTGGTCCCTGGGGTTACCTGAACAGAAAGAAATATATAAACGTACCCAAGAATCGTGTGCTGCACAGTGCAGCAGATAGCTAGGTAGGTTACCTGAAGCAATACAGCCACGCTGAAGAGTGATCTATGCCAACTAAACCTCAAGGAGCCAAAACATTACATTTGAAAAGGTGAAACATAAAATTGAGGGCAAAAAACCCACAATCCTTTACAGCTGCTTTCTTCAATACTATCTAATGGTATTTGACTGCAAGCCAAGACAAGCAAGTAGGCTAGTCTACAGCTTGGCCTTCTTTATTACATCCTGCAGGGCAAGTAATCCCTCAAGGAGCTGCAAGAAGAATTACTTCCATGATTACAAAACTATGGAAAAACAAAAGTACGAATGCAGCTCTTTGCCCATTTTCCCCACACATTATGAAGATGATTGGCCTGTAACAACTTCTTCAAAATACATTCTCTGCAGATAGAGGTCACACTTTAGGGCGCTTGCAATTCAGTACTGGAAGCTAAAGAAAGTTTTACTTAGCAATGCATGCAAGAACAGCCTTCCCTTTGATCCTGGGGTTCGTTCAGCTAACGGGTACCAGGTTTGTGCAGCTCAGCTCCTCTGAACAAACAAAACCAAAGATCACCCTATTCAGCTGTAGAAAAAAACAAAGGACACCAAAGACCATTGCTAGACCTAGCCCTAGCAAAAATAATGGCCACACAAAGACTAGTTGTATTAATTAACCAAGCTGACCATTTGAGTCCAAAGGACTGTGCCCACTTAAGACAAATCTATTAAGTTTCATTCCCATTTAGAAAGTGTCATTTCCCCGAAGGGAAGGTGAATTCCTTCCCAAACAGACAGTGATGGGACAGAAAATTAAAATGCCTCCAGGCAGTAGAGACAGGGTCAGTGTCACCACTCAGAGCTAGGAGAACATATTCAAAACACAGTCTGAAGTCCCAGGCAAAAAGAAAAAAAAAAAAAAAAAAAGGAATGGTTTCATTCCCATGAAAACCAGAAGCCTTTACCATCAGGCAAGTATATTTCAATTGGCTTCTTCACTCATTCTCTGAGCAAGTCTGTTCTAGTCCCAAAGCAGCAGTGAGGCCATCACATCAGAAAAGCTGAAGTCTGCAGTAAGATCTGACAGCAGATAAAGGATCCCAGGGTCTCTATAACAGCAGAGACAAAAATCCAGAAACCCAAACTGTCTGAAACCCCATTTTATCTAACTACCTAAGTGGCCTTAGCCTATTTTATCCTGAAGATAACTCCAAGTAGAAAAGAAAGTCAGGAGACTATTCTTTATGTTCATGTATTAAAATTTCCCTAATGTGGGGAATCAAGAAAGTATCTAGAACAGTAAGACTAGCACTTCTCTGAAGTTTATCTTCAGCATAAACCCAGGCTCAGAACTAAAGTCATTAAGACATTTACCATCTATTATCCATCAGCCTGAAACAACTGAGTGATTAGAAGTCCTTGGAACTTACTAAGTTAACTCAATATCCAACATACCTGCCTCAGATATTGCACAAATAAGTGTCTAAGGGGAGAATCTCCCATCTTCTCGTGTGCTGAAGGAAAGCCCTGTGCCATACGTTACTGCTGACATACACTGCGGTGCCTGTAACATAAGCTACCACTCCGCAATCCTCATGGGAAGCCTGTATCCCCATACTGAGCCCAGCCATAGGGTCTCCAAGTGGCCAAGGGAGATCTCCATCCTGGAAGGGATGTTACTGACCACATTGGTCTTAGCTGAAAGAACCCTTTACAAAAGCGGGATTTGGAGTTCACTTTAGAAACACTAGGGTAACTACATGAAAGGCTATGACAAAACGTATTTCGCCTCTCATATTTTAGATGCAGGTACACCAGCATACACCTACAGACAAAGCACTGAAAGAAGCAGCGAAGCTCAGAAACCCGCAGTAACTACAACGTTGTGCTGCGCACTATCCCGATGCAGAATTTAGAAGACATTTTCTTCAAGAAACACACTTTCAGTAGTTCAGAATTTCTTGTCCTACACAAAGAGTAGCAATATGGCAGAATACAATTTGCATACATAAAACTGTTTTGTAAATCCATGATGAGGTTCCCATTCCTAAGTTCCCAGACACACTTAAAAAGTTTATTACTGTAAGTTCTATTAGAAATTTAGCAACCACATTTTGCATTATTTAATTTCTATTAAGTCTTTATTGTTTTACCCAGAACTGAAACTTCTTGTTTCGAGATCTAACACATGCAATGAGAAATGAATCTAAGCATACCTGCAGGGTTGATAGGCTGTGAGGATTTTTAATTTTAACAACTTTTTGTTCTACTAATTGGGCAGCCTAAAAAGACTGATAAATAGCGGATAGAACCTTTTATCTGCTTTTATTTATCTTTACCAAGAAAAATAAGCCAAAGAACAAAGACCTTGAAAAACTACTAGAGGCACCAATTTTGCAGCAACCACTGCAAAGTTTTCAGTTCAAGTCTCCCAAAACAGAGATGCCATGACGCCAAAGAAAAAAAATCACATTCAAATATAAACAAGGAAAAGGAAAATACACAATAGCAAATGATAGAATACGGATCTGCAAATGAGTAAACGAAATAAAACTTATGTCTCCAGCTGTTTGCCAGAGGAAGCCAAAAAAGGGACACAAAGAAGTAGAGCCAGAGCCTGAAGTCACACCTCTGCTCCCTTAAAGTTACTGAAAATTTGGATAGAAACTTTTTAGGGAAATCTGATGTAAAAGGCAGCAGCAATCACATTATGAACTACCTGATCCTCAAAGAAAACCTGGGCCAAGGTTTTTCTGACGTTCCACAATGGCCATGGCCAAGCTTCTTCCATCACACTTACAAGGCCGAGAAATGCAAACAGCTGCACAGTTGCTGTCTTAGCCTGAGACACTACTGAAAACTGTAAAAGGTAGAAGTGATTTTCAAGCATT
>VZSV01000277.1:512888-530982 GCA_013398735.1 Nothocercus julius
ATAAGCACCACACACAACCTCACTTTTTTTCTTCAGCTTTTTATCTTAAGTTTTCTGATTTTTAAATTCAAAGACATTTTAAAATCAAAGACACCCAAAGAAACATATAGAATCTCTCCGGACATTAGCCTTGTCCAAACAGGAGACAAGGTGTGTAGGGGGGAAGTTCCAAGTAACAACTTCCACAACTTCCAGCTATGAAAGCACTATGTCAGAAAGCTGCAGGAGAAGAGATTTTTGCCTAAAAACTAAACCAAATCCCCCAGAGTGATCTTACTCCCTCCATCTTTATCAATAACTTAAGAGCTTTTTGAGGATTGAATTTCTGTTGCAAATATAACAAAATATTTTATTATTTCAAGGTAACTAAATGTCATCCACTGAAACAGTTATTATATTTATGATCATTGTAATTTCTTGACAGCTAATACTAAATTCATCTAGGAAAGAAGGTAATAGCTGTCCAAGAGATAATTTGCACATGAACAGTATTTGTTTTTTAAAGAAAAAGAAAACAAAAAAGAACACTCTTAGCCACTTAATCATACTTCAGATTTTCAAGATTTTTCTGGTTATTATGAGCAACCTTTAAGTCTTACAGAAAAAATACCTTTTTGTTGTGGTACAAATGGCATAAATCAGCTTTAAACATGTATAAAAAATATCTTTTTTTCCTAGTTCAAAGTCTGCATACCAATTTCCAAAGGACAGCAACAACAATCTGACCACTGCTTAGGGAAGCATTAAACAGACGACAGTAAAATGGTTGAACACAGACTTGTATACTCCCAGGTTGAATACTTGGGGAATGTTAGACACAAAAGCTAAATAAAGACTAGAAACAAGAAGTTTGCTTTCCATTGTCATTCACATAAATAAGAGCCAGTGTCATTGCTAAAAACTGGGAAGAGAAAAGAATAAGTTTGGAGAAGATAAATCAGCATGCAGAATGAGCACAGCCTGCTAAACTTTCAACTCCTGCATCAAATAACTCCAGGATCCATCACCCAGCAAAACTGTCCCTTCTGTAGCCTTTCCTTCCTCCTTAGCTGCCCCTGCTCCAAGTACCAGTTCCAACACGGCACAGCTGCCCAGCCCTGGTTAAGGCTTGGAGAAAACTGCTCATCTGCAAGAAAAAGCTGAGGAAAAGTCTGCAAGGAGACGAGGAAAAAGAAATAAAGAAAAAAAAGAATAAAGTAAAATTACCATGAAAATTACCATCAGTAATAGGATAAGGAGACAGGGACCATCATAAGCTCAAGATTTCAACAAGAGAAATGGCAATTTGGAAACATGTAAAAACCCTAACAGAAAATGAGTAAGTAACAGGCAGCCTGCCAGTCAGTGCTCTAAGTATAAGCAGATTCCATTCCAGAGCTCAGTGGAGGCCAATGCTTTCCTCCTGACTGACAAGCACCTGGCTAAAAATTCCAGTCTCCTTGGATGCCTTACTGGGAGTGATGAGCACAAAACTGCTTATCTAAAACTACAATTTTGTTCATGTTAGACCAGCAATAATGCCTTTTACCTTCTCAGTTTTATATAATTGGCTTGCAGAGTCTCTTTGTGCACAGCTACAGGTGCTCAAAGTGCCCCAGAAAAGGGATGATAACAGGGCTGTTTAGGGACCTGATGCTGAGAGTGCTCAGTGCCAAGAGCACTCTGTTCCGAGCGTGATGCCCCAGCAGTGCCAGGACTGGGGGAGCAGCAGATGATACTCTAGCCCAGGCTGCCAACACCATGTCAGGGGGCAACTTTGTGCCAGCAGAATCCCAGGAAGATGCTAATAACGCAGCTAGCAATGCCATAACAAAGGCAGACAAGGTAGAACAAGAGCTTAGTGTTCTGCCTTGGCCTTAGCCAAAGAGGGAAGTCAAGACATCGTTCCTCAGCTCCAGAGGGCTAATTTGAACAGCAAGGCAAGATCTTCCACAGTAGCTGTGAGGGTCTGAGAAACGTCAGCTCTGCTGCCATGCTCCACAAAAGGCAAAGAGGAAAGGGGGTACCTCACCAGGAATGTCTTTCTCAGGGTAAGTCATCATCACTGGGAGGGAGTCAGTTTGACCAAGGCAGCTCCGGGGCAGCTCCTGGCTCCAGGTGAAGCCTGCACTGCCCCCACTGCAGCAAAATCTGACAGGGAGGTTCCTCATTCCTCCCTAGATGCAAGCTGCAAGTAGAATAGGGTATAACCCTTTTGGGTGACAGCAAAACTAACAGAAACACTTTACAAAGACATTAAAACCTCAAATAGGCAAGTAAAATTACAAATAAAAAGGAAACAAACAGAAAATTCTAACAGTGATTAAAAGCAAATGAAATGACAGCTGATGTGATGCACCAAGGAGTAGAAGGGAAGGGTCTCAAAAGCAACTCTATTGTTATTGCAAAGAAAAATGCAGTCTCTCGCTGTAAATTATTTGCTGCTTAGATACTCGACTTCCCCCTTCCCATCCTAACCCCAGAAGGAACTTCTAAAGGGAAAAAAACATTCACAGAAAACTGTGGAACTTCTGTACGTCCCAAATACCAGTAAGCCTTCATTTGGTCATGCGTGCATTGCTGGAGACAATGGAAAGAAAATCTAAATACTGCACAGATGGCTTAGGGATGCAATGATCATACACAGCAACCGTGTAAGTAAAGAGGCTAGTGCAGATTCCAGAATTTGCACGGGCAAGGTAATACTACAACTGGTGCTCCAGCCTTCAGCTACTTGTTTCTCCTCTTCTCTAAATATACAGGGCCTCAAGCCAGTAAAGGCACTGATGTTGCAGCATTTTTAATCTAAAGCAAATCGCTTCCTCACAATAAACCACCAAGACCGTCTTTCTGCGCTTACTCAGAATGCCACTTCTTACAGCCACGCTTGCTAAGAACTGGTTATACCAGTTTCTGTACGTAAGGCCATTTGTTAGCAAGGAAAGAAGCTACTTTGTCATCTAAATGCGGGAAGAAAAATCCACAGAGGATTTTTTTTTCTACCCTTTCTGCCTGTATCAGTCAGGTTACTGCGATACCTTCCCCATCAGGTTAATGTCGGTGTGTCACTTCAAAGGAAGATAATCATCTTGCAAATCTATCAGTGACAGGCAAGAGTCATAACTCAAGATAGGTTTTTTTTTGACATATGTAGTCAGCATATACATTTGAAACACTAAGTACACTCAAGTCATGTATCTTGAGCCTAGAAAGCTCTGCCTTTCTACATCTATTGGTGGCACAATACAAACATTCCCTTTGTCCTCCTCCATGCATGGCAAGTAAAGCAGGGATCACCACTTACTATTTCAATCCTCTTTCAGTGGGAGGGTTATCATAAGAAGGACTCAGAGTAATAGGGAGAGGAAAGCTGTGAAAGGCACCCGTGCATATGGCTGACATCCTGAAGAATATTCCTTATCAGCAGGAATCCCTTTGAGCGAGGCCACTGGAGAGCCAATTCATGCAGACTAACTATCAAACAGTCCTCGTAGTGTCACATGCTTTAGCAATAGCGCAATGTTAGATGGACTTCCTGGGAGCTTCACAGGAAAGGCAGAGCTAAACCCCTGGGTTTGAAATGTGTCATGTTGAATTACAGGGGCAGGGGGCAGTGAAGGAGCAAATTCAGACAGAGTTAGAAAACAACAGTTTAGAATTCTGTAGCCAGGTTTGCAAAGCACAGAGCAACAAGGCACAAAAGTGACTAAAATTCAAAAGTTCTCACTTAAGGTACACGCACAAAATCCATACTTTCAAAACACAAAAATAATTCCTTAAGCATTCCTTAGTTGCATATATCTACCAACCCTCTTACACTGCACATATAAAACGTAGCTGCAAAGGTACTTAAGAGAACTTGGTGTAGGAAAATCCTTACTCTCTAAATGAATGTGCTCTAAAAATAGTAACTGCTTTTTATGCCAGTCACTCCAAAAAAGCATTTTCTGTAATAGTTATTAACTCATTATGATTAAAAGTAAGTATCTTTGGAATTACAACTAGTATTTTAATTTTGCCAACATGGATTCTTCAGCGAGTCTCAGAAATCACTGTAAGTCCCTAGAAGGCTTCTGTTTACACAAGCTCTTTTTGCCCCTGCTACAGAGAATTGTGCCTACTCTGTCTCAAAAAAGCAAAGCTGAAATGACTGATCTCCTGCTGACACTCACAGCAACGCTTATTTATGTGGGTTAACATTAATTTATCCAGTCTGTTCAGATAAGAGAAAACCCAAGCAAATAATGCAGAGGTTGAAGAAAAAGTCACATTTCATCCTAATTTTGCAGGGCAAACCAAGTACTGTGGTAAACAACCACTTAGACCTGAATGCTTGAACATTTTTCTTCCCTTTTAATAAGCTACTTTGCATGCATTGTATGCTTCTTTGCATAATTCATGCACGCAGAAGTACAGACCACCTGAATATTTAGCATACCATGTTGCAGACTTCCGAAAGCTGTTATCAAAATTAACACATCTTTTCAGCATCATAGCTCTTACCTCTAAAGACCTTGCAATCAGAGTGATGGGATAGAGGGAATTTGACCCCTTCCCAAACCCCCACACTTCTGCAGAAACACTGTTCCCCCAGGAAAACTCTTTTCCAAAGCCTCCTTAGAAAATAACATGACCAAAGCTTTCAACAGCAGACAGTTCTTCCTATGCTAAAATTAACTCTTCCTTACTAACTCACCAGGCCTGGTAGCCTGACTACAAGCAACACTTACTGCTGGAGCAAGGCTGAACTATTTTGTGTGTGTTGTAATGAGGTATGTTGTTCTTTCGTGTAGCAATACAGGCTTCTCCAAAGATGAAACAGCACCACTGAACTGCAAAACCCTCATTCAAGAGGAAATGTATACATGTACATGAAGCTGTATTACTTTCCTAGAAAAAAAGATCATGTGTGAGATCACTTCTTTGTTAAGGAGTAAGCCAGCACACAAACAACATCTCTGAATACAACAGAAAAGCATTAAGAACAATGGATAACTTGGGGAGTGTGAAACAGGTTCTGAAGAAGCATGCAGAAGGTTTCTGTAGCAAAATTTATGCTCATTTTTCATCTTCAGCATTAACTAGAACACAAAACTAAACCCACAGCTTTGTAGAATGAAGCTGGAACTCCCATTTGAAAATATGAAGTTTGAATTTATGCTTTTAAGATTTCAGGACTAACATTACACTATTCCAATTCAAATCCTATAGTGAAATGTGCTCTCATACTGGACCTTGTTAACCTACTTCTCAAAAGTATTGCAAATATGTTTCATACCACTTCCTTACTTTGAACATTAGGATGAAAATCATTACCTTTAAATTTTATCAACTTCAGTCAGCCTATTCACATGAATAAAACAAGACCAGGACATTCAGTCTATTCACACAGAGCCTCCCTAACCACATAAGAAAGAACTGTAGTTATAATATTTACAATAACATTTTCCTCTAGGTATAAAAAGAGCATAGAAATATAAATACAAAGCAATCCTCTCTAAATCAGTATTGTTTGTTCCTCCCCCTCCCCCTCCCCCCCCCCAGTATTGGTCCCAAATTATCTGCTACTGTATTTTATAAATAATATTTTTTTACATGCTCAGACTTTTCTAAAAATAAACACTCGTAAACTGAACAGAAATGCATAAAGAAAACAGTGAGAAAATCAAGATACTGATTCTACACTTAAAATGATGAAAATTCATTGTAAGACCCAATTCCAATAAAACAATCAGGTCAGGGTTCAGCATTTGCTAGACAGATGGTTAACTTAAAACACACTGACCCCCTATCAGACTGGATTAGAGCCAACAGCACTCAGCCCTTCCTACAGAAAGTGGGTCAGATTAGGTCTTATCCAAGTGCTTCAATTTGATGCATCATGACTCCAAAACAACTTATTATTAAAACTGCTATATTAAAGTATTTGCATAAGTTTAATAGAGAAAATAGGATTCTCTTTGGGCATCGCACTTACCTTCGCATTTCTCTAGGATCTGGACAGTTTCACCTAGTTCCAGGACCAAACCTTGCGGTACGGCTCCTCGGAAGCTGCATATCACTAGAGGGTGGAGAGAAAAAAAAAAAAAAAAAAAAAAAAAAAAAAAAAAAAAAAAAGACACACACACGTGAGGGATAAATCTTTACGTGATTTTTTCTTCTAACCATAGCATGTTAGCTCGTTCCTTACAAAAATAGCAATTACATAGCTCTTCAGAAAACCTGTCAGTCAAGTTTTCCTTAACAGAAACATGCATTTTAGCCCATACCACAAGTTAAGCTCAGCAGCAGTATTAAAAGCTAGCTTTTCTAGAAGATTTTTGAATTAAGCAAGGCTTGTAATTATCTTAATCACTAACCCCAAATGAACTCACAGGGTAAATGAAGATTTCTTACTCTCTTACAACTTAACAGAAGAGACAGTCCTGACTTAACAGGGGTCAAGAATTTTATTCTTGAGCTTTAAACAATATAACAAGCAGTCATCAGCAGGAATAAAGTTTCCTCCACTCTGTGTAGCTGGTATATTGCAAAAATCTTAACTGTGATATATATGAAAGTCCAGATTCTATCAAATACAGAACAACCAAGATGGCATTCATCTTAAATATCACTTTCCCATAAATCTTTAGTTTTTATTATCCAATGAAAAAACAGAAAACATGAATACTAATTTTAAAAAAATTACACAAACTCCTGATTTACAAACAAATTTAATTTTATAATAATGTATAACAATATATTCTTTAGCCAAAACAATATTTATTAGCACATAATAGGGGCATAGCTAAGTTACTGGAAGCATGTTGAAACAAAGGATAAATTAGAAATAAGGTTTCTCTGTTTTGTTTTTTCAAGTCTTACATTTATCACCAGCAATGTTTAAACATCTCATTCAAACACAGATTTAATGCAATCATCTGAGCACCTTGCTCTATATAACAACACACAAACAAGGAGCCCTCAGTGATCCCTAAACTTTCCCTACAAACATAGTGGAATCCCCAGAGTTGAAACAGTGACCTCCAGCGGGCACCATCCTTACTGTTTTTCCTACTAAGGGGAGAACAAGCCCCATTAAATGTAGATACATAAGCTCTGGTTGCAACTCTCTCCCACAATAGTGCTGCATTTCAGGTCCTCCCAAAGAATCTTTTTCTTGTCAGAGCCACTGAAGCTGCTAGGAGGAAAGTTTCAGCTTGGGACTCATCTCTCAAAGGGAAAGGGGCAAGAAAGAGCAAGCTACAGTCAGCAAACACCCACGCAATAGACAGTGACAGGAGGAAGAACACGGATCAAGATTCAAACAGAACAAAACAGTGTCAGATGTTTGTTCTTCACAGCAAAACTCAGTGTAGAGCGTTCTTAACTAATGGGAGGAAGCAGAGATCCCATCAAAGGACCTAAACTGTTCTATGGGCTCTTTGGGCCCCAAAACCATTACATGTGACAGGATAAACAAAAAAATTTTCTGGACGGGAGTAACACAAAAAAATATAATTCAAGAAAAACACTAGTGCAAGCAGCATCTTGCCAGGCTACCAGATTTAGTTTTCACTCATAAAAAAAAAGTTGGATTTTTTAATCTATTTATATAAATGCATATGGAAAATATAGAATAATTTAACCATTCTAGAGAAAAATGATTACAGAGAAGATCCTGCTAAGTGACTTGTGCCTTCCCATAGAGATATTCTTTATGGCAATACGGTCATCTACAGACTCCCCATCAATCAGGGAGGCCTCAAACAGGCCTCAACTCTTTCTTACAAGATCCATCTCTTAAGTCACCACAGAGTGAAGCTGTAGCCCATCATCAAAACCAGCCGAACCTTGCAGTGGTGAACAGACCTGAACAATCTCGTTCAGACTGCGAGCCAGACTGGTGTAACATCCACCAGCTGTTATCAGCCATTAACCTCCTCTCTCCATCGTTCAGTTTTATAAGAACAATTCCCTCCCACAAAAGTTAATTTTGGCCAGCTACTGAAGCCCCATCCTGCTAAGGAGGGGAGCTCGGAGGCCACAACACGTATCATGTATGGGAAACGTCTCCCCCGCCAGAGTTCCCTGAACTGTGGTGCTTGAAATGCACCCAAGGGGTCCACAGCAAGAGTCAGTCACCTCCACACACGTGCAAATTGTTATTAAGAAAGAAAAACCACCACCCCACAAACACACTCACACAGGCAGGCAATTCTAACTGTGACAGCAGGAAGGGAACAGGGATATCACATGCAAGAACAGATAAAGTTGGAATCATAATTTGGAAAGCCAGAATTAGAGCAGGAGAAGACAGACGGAAAAGTGTAAAAGTGTCTGCCCAAGAAATATGCCCTGACACTGTGTAAGCAGATGCATAATGTAAGTCACCAACAGTAAAAGAAATGGTTCTAAAGAACAGGCTTAAATGTCCCTAAAAATCATTATGGAAAACAGACCTAAGGTCTAACCTCACATACAAGATGATGGCATACAATCGCCACATTGAGTGAAAGGCTGGAGTTTTATTAACAGCCCTTGTCACGAGCACAACCTTACTCTCTCACCAACTTCTTCATATTCTGGTTAATAATTCATCATTTCAAAGCCCCTCCACAGGCTCTGGCATCTCTTGTGTCACTTCTTTCCACACCTTTCCTGCTGCTGCTTTACCCTTTGAGGTTGAGGTGCTGACACCTGCCAGTTGCATGAAGAAGGTGACCAAAGAACAAGCGTTAATCATTCCTTCCAGCATAAAAAGCAGGGTAGCGTCACACAGAACAGCAGAGTAGTTCAGAGCCTTTCAAAATACTCCTTCCACATAGTGCATCATTCATCTGCGAAGCTCCACACGAGACGCTGGGGCTGCCGAAGGTTCATCCAAGTTCAAAAGCAAACAAGACAAACAGCCTGCTACGGCCCAACCTTCCAACCCAAGCCCACCTCATTCTCAACTCTTCCTAAAATCATTTTTTTAAACTTGATTATTTCAGTTACATAATAAACCTCATAAGAAAACTGGGACACTTTTTTTTTTTTTTTCCCCTCTCCATAAATATTAGGAAAAGTCAAGAGGAAAAACAGGGAAATGCTGGACTGCTGTCCAGCACAGGACACCCATGTAAAAAGTCATGCAGAATTTAGCTGCTTAATTTCCCCAAAAAACAATCTTTCTTAGTATATAAATAAAATTCCAGCACAAAGATACATATATAAATATGTGCTTTTGTGTATCTTCTATTTTGTTTTCAGCCTATTTCTATAAATTGAAGTAAAGGCTGTAAAAGTATTTTAGCATTGTATAAAGTATTATTTACAGTAATAAATACAATTTCAGCCCACCATCAGTAAATACTTATCTACACAAAAGAACCGAGCAATTTTATCACCCTTTCTCTCTCTCTGCCTTCCATGATTTACTAATACAAATTCCATGTATTTAAATGAAGAGAAGCAAATCTGGTTCAAGAAATTTCCATGATCTCCTTATCCTCTTTTCTCTCTCCAGATCTAAATTATATTTCTCCAACCATAAAGTTGGGCTTTGTTATTATTTGGATCTTATTTCCCATGTTTTCCCTTGTGCAATAGAAAGCACTGCTGCTAGAACACATCCAACAGGCTGAAATACATTTTGTTATTCTTTACAAATCTTGGCCTCATCAACACTTTGCCATTTAATTTTCATAGTTGCTCCATTCTACAATCAACGTGCAGTTACTCAGGCTATGTATTAATCATGTCCTAAGTATGTCTTCAGACAAACTAATTCCAGAAGCAATGACAAGAGTAATAAACAGGAGCAGCAGAGCTGCATTTGTATGATTGTCTGCCCAAATTAATTAGCTCTGTACCTTAACAATTGATTAATCTGCACAGACACCAAATTTTGTTTTCCACTACAAGATTCAAAATTCTCCTGAACTTTGTACTTGCACCTCTAACACATCATCCAAGCATTCTGTAGGGATGCTCAACGTTGGGTAAGCACATACACACATCATATCTCTTTATAATGGGTCTCAAATTTAGGGTGTGGGTTTTTGTTTTGTTCTCAAGTCTGAAACAAGGATGTCACATGCAACAGTCTAGCAAATTAATTTCTTTTTTTTCTCTGATGTAGCAGGTGTAAATTAAAACAAAAATCAAAAACACTCAAGGCAAATCAAGCAGACCAAATGGATTTTTCTAAAAAGACTTGTTACATGAATAAATGTATAGCAGTAACAGTTACCTCAATTCCTGACCTGCTTCTGTAGCTCTTATAGTTTATTTCCAAACATTGAAAAGAGTTACAAAGTGCTACTTTGTACATGATACTTCCCCCTTACTAAATAACTCTTCTTGGCCCCAATTCTCACCAAACAAAACATTACTGTAATTTCTTAAATAGCCTACACTGCAAGATGGCACACTTTTAACTTCATATTAAACCAATAGTTAACAAGCAGTCTTGGTCAATCTTGCAACCGATTTGTTGAGATGGACTGATCTTTAAGAAAAGAATGTAAATTATTCCAGATCATGTATCTTTTCTTAAAAGGCTTTTTTCCTCCTCACAGTAATTCATCTATTAAGAAAGCCTAATCCCGCCAAGCATAAGGGTTCCTCCAACAGCTGAGTGAGATGATCGTGATTTTCCTCTCTGCCCTTCCATGACAATAAAGGCTCCATGTAGCATAACCTTAGAGTCGTTCTGCCAAAGATGGCTCCAAATCCAGTTTCTTTTCCCTAATGGGGGCCAAAAGGAGTGGGGAGGGAAGTGTATTAAGTAGAGATTAAAATCTACAAGTTACTGGACTAATTTGATCAGCACTTCCTAGCGCAAGGGATTTTATTACTACTCTACAATTTATACTGACCAGCTCTCATTTTCCTCTGTAGATGCATCCAAATATTTTTGAGCCCTAGCAAATTTTAACACACACATCATGCCCAAATCCCACATTTCACTTCACTTATGCACCATACAGAAAAGTCTTGTTTGGTGTTTTTTAATATACTAAATATACTAATACGCAAAGAGGAGTAATCAAACATTTTCTACTCCTCTACTCCACATTGCTCGTGGCTTTATAATCCTACCAGCTATCTTTCCCTGTCAACTTCTTTTCCAGGAAAGATAAGAGATGTTAATTCTCTGTATTTATAGATGGCAGAGAGAGAGAGAGAGAGAGAGGCCTTTAAGCTAGAGCAATATGGAGGCAGAGGAGAAGAAAATTGATACAAACTACCCCACAGAGGAAGATACCCAAGTTTTAAGATTTAGCCTGATGGCATAGTTCCTCATAGAGGGAAAACTGTGGGCCTAACCATTCCAAAGAGCACAAAGCACTTTCCAGAGAACCCTCCCCAACATTTTCACTGCAAAATTAATGGCTGATATGATTTGATTTTAGTGGAACTGCTTAATGAAAGCTGGCAGAGCCTACACAGTCCGATTTTGATGATATGCAACAAGGGGCAGAACCACAGGGCAGTTAACATGAAAGTCTCTTCACCTCCACAGTACATATTCCGAGTATCGAATGATTAATTATGGGTAGGGTTTTCTGTTATAAGCCAAAAATGACTCTGAGATGCACAAATTAATTTACAAGTTCATGTCACACTCACAAGGTACGTTCCCAAAGAAAACAAGGAACAAAAACAAGACCCAGGACTTCTAAAACACCCTGCTGTTTAAGCAAGATGGACAATATAGAGAAATGATATAGGAAGGAAAAGAGGATATATCCAATTACACCCTAAAAAAAAAAAAAAAAAAAAATCAACCCAAGTAAAGCAACACAAGCTTTTTGTAGCAAGGGCAATTTCTTACACAGTCTACTGGTGCTGCACCACGCAGAACAGGGCTCTAATCCGATTGGAACTGCCAGGCACTAATGTACTACACACACACACACACACACACAAAAAAAAAGATTATCAAAAAGCTGATTAAAAGCCATCCAGACATTACAATTGGAGAGCAGGGATTAAATAAAAGACATGATTTAAAAGAGCGCTAAAGAATCTCCTGACATTATTAATGGTCTCTACGAACTTTCATGCAAAATCTTGAAAGAAAAAATACACACTGCAGAATGGAAAGTGATCCGCTAGCCACCTTAAGTTTGTGTGTGTTACCAAAAGGATGCTACAATTAAGTGAAAGTATTTGTGGCTGGCCAGGGAGCACGAGCAGTTGCTAGGCAGCATCTGCTCCTGTCAAAGATGCTCCTCTCTTTTTGCACTGGAGAAGCTCAGCCAGGAATGTTGCCACCGATGGATTATTGCAAGGCAGCTTACTGCCATCACATGGCATCTGCAAAGGGCTCCGGCTGCTGCCTAGCAACACCGCCTCTTTCTCCTGAGTCATAGCAGCACTACGAAAATATTCCTGTAAAAAAGGAAACAGATGCCTGGGAAGAAAGGTGATCGTTCACTCCCAAGGTGAATTATTGCCAACATCCTTCCCCACCCCTCCGTGATAAAAATAGAGATGAGGCTCAAAAATCATGAGCTATTTAAAAAGTTTTGCACAACCTGGTGACAAGAGGTAGAACTGAGAACAACAGACCTGGTGTTCTCAGCACTGTCCACTTTCTCAGCTCTATTAGGGAACTCATTCTGAACTTCCAGCTTTGCAGGCACCAGTCCCAGAGTTACTCATCTACTTCCTGCAAGTCTATGGTCAATCCCACAGCAACCACACCGTGCTTGGTGTTGGGTTCTACAGCCTGCCAAGGGAAGCCAGGAAACTACTTTCCTGCTGAACACCAGGAGACAAAATAAGAAAATAATCAAGTTGTGACTACTCCAAAGGATGGACATCTCTCTAGGTAACTTATTCCAGTGTTTTATCACGCATATCGTGGAAAGGAATTTCCCCGATTGTGATTCACCAACATTGCATTTGCCATTACGCTGCAAGACCTGGACTTTCAGTCCCATTGCCTATCTGCTTAAATTCAGTGTGCTGAAGTCATCTTGGCATTTACCATCAATCCTCTCATTCCCCATCAAAGGGGGAATGGAAAGAAAAAGGCAAATTTATAAGACTATTTGTCAGTACCCCAGTTTCTGCATCTTAACTAAAAACTCCACATTCACCCACACTTTACACTGGCTGTCATATAAGAACTTTTTGTGGAACCCAAATATAACTCACAAGATCCTAAGAAACTTTTCAACTCTCGCACAGCACCTTTGACTTTTTGGTCAACTATTTGCTACTAAAATGACACATAATGAAATATCCACTTGATATAATCAGAGATGCTTTTCTCATGAGGTCTTAAAGTTCCTTCTTCTAACCTGAAGCAAACGTACATTATTCAGTGCTATCAACATCATCAGAAATGTTGGTAAAATACTCTCCTTATCTTATTGCATTCCCTATCCAAGTGGGGGGAAAAAGAAATCACCACTTTTTTTTTTAATAACAGAACAAAAATACTGCCTGAGAATGGTGAGCTGAAGTGTGTAGTCACTCCAGGTTTTGAGGGGGGGGGGGCGGGGGAGCAAATGTCCAAGTTGCAGCTTTTGATGAAAAAAATGAAGTCAATTCTTCATCTCCAGAGACAAAAGCAGCTGTTTCTGCAAGACCTCTTCCTTCAAAAAGGAATCTTCCTTGGGGGAAAACCTCTTGACCATAAAAATAACCAACTACTAATCAGGAATAAATAAAAAAAACAAGCAGTAGAGCAACTTTGCACAGAATTCCCATCATCTTCACGGCATACTCAGAAAGGCAAAGCAGCAAGTGGTCAGAGCAGAGAGCTGCACATGCAGTGCACACGACAGAGCAGCAAGGCAGTGCTACAGAGAGCGCCAGAACCAGCCCTCTGAGATCTCAGGCCAGCTCTGCTCAATACTGAAAAATTAAGCAGTCTGTGTCTCAGTGATGGCCAATCAACACAGTCTTTAGCCAAAACACACACAACAAGTAGGTGAATCCCCTGCTTGCAAGGCCAGGGATGCTGCCAGCGAGCAGCTCCGTTCCCTATCTGTGCGTACATGCAAATAACAGAGCAAAAGGACTTCACAGAAATGCTGATCCATGATGCAGTGAAAGTTGATTGTGGCCTGTTTGGTTCATCAAGAATTTACCAACCATTACAGCTCAAGTGCATTTGGTGGAAAATAGAGGAAAAAAAAAAAATTCAACACCTAACTTTTGATAAAAAATGTTTTACAACAATCCTTCGGTTTTTGGATCACCTACACCATTCTGGCTTTCTCACTCAAGCACATGCTCTCTCTACATCTATACTAACTTGCATATACATAACAAGCCTAGGTGAAGTGGGCAAACTCACACTGACATTTCTATAGCCATTTTTCTCTAAAAAAGCAGTCATCAGCACATTTTAATTATCTGTCCTCCCAGACCCAAACACCGTTACTAGAGCCACAGAGACCAGCTCCCTGCAAAGACTACTTAATCTCTGATATAGTACCATATAGAACTTGTTAGGGTAGAACATTCTCTCCAACACAAACCAGCATGAAAACAGGTCAGGAAAAAAATTATGTATTGTCTTCAGTTGGCTCCCGTTTAATTACACATTCTTCTTGGTTTCACTGACACTTACGCAAGGGTTCATTCATCAAGACCCGAAAACCGAAAGGGCAGATATCCCAAATTAACAGCTGGCACAAACAGCTCATTCTAAGCATATTTATAGGAAAGAGAGTGTCCCCTGCTGTTCAAAGATACAGGAGCAGGAGATTTCTCCAACATCAAGCCATCTGCCAAAGCACACTTCACTGAACTCTAGCATGCCGAGTACTCAAGGACACCACTAGAAGCTTTTGTTTAAAACAAATCAAGCCTCCCCCCGCAACAACCTAGTGCCAGCACTGCAGTGTGGTTAGGCCCTCGGCTTCCCCAAGCTGTATCCAGACAGAGCTCTGGGAAACAGAGTAATGCAGAGAGCAGAGTGACCCACTTTACATCACCACTTGTTGTAGCTTACGGCTTAATATCCAGCAAATGTCAAGAGAAGAAAAGGAGTCCAGTGGACGAGGGGGAAGTTCTACCTTCATGGGAAGCAATTGCCTCCCAACTATATTGCAAGGCACGTAGGCTGCTCAGACCCGTAGCGGCCTTCCCAGAGCCTCCAGTAAGTTTTGACTAAAGACTCTTTGTTTAACCAACACTGAAACGTGTCTATGAGCAAAGAGTTATAGCCACATAAAGCTCAAAGGGATCTTTCAGGATCTCACCAGAAAACTGCTGAAGACCGTTTCGACCTCTGAGAACTTGAATGGATATTTCAGATCTCTACCTTGAGAGTCAGCAAGCATAGAAGTTTTAATACAGGACATGAAAAAATAAGATGCAGTGAGATTAAGGCTGATCCAAAACTTACAATTATGCTAAAATTATCATCAGTTGAAACTGGTTTTCAAAGATCCTACTGTGTGCTTCCCTTGGCTTCTTCCTATTGAATATCACAATAAAAGATACTAGGCTTAATCCAAGCAAACAAACATTTATTTGAAGCATTAGAAAATGGCTGCATCAAAATGTCTAAGAGACTAATATTTTTCTGTTACTTTCCAATCTAAGACCAATGTTTTCACATCCCTATCCAAACAGAGCTCCCATTTCTCAAAAGAAGAAATCCATTAAATGTGTATGGCCACTGGTGAGACTAACTGTTGGGGGGCACCAGGCAGTTACCATCCCTCTGTAGCAGAATTATGCCCTAAATAACTGTTTAACGTATTAATTGGAAAAGCTAGTGTATTTACATCACAAGGCATATGAAGAGTGGGGGAAATACTGTTCCTCATCCTCAGTGAACCCCTTATTGCCTGCTTTTAAATGCCACCAAGTATGTGGTAAAGAATTTTCTAGAAGATCACAAGTTCTGGCAATAGCTCTTCTATATTTCCCTGGTGTTTATCTTGGGCTCATAAGATGTCTCCGGTTTTCTAAATATAGGATTATTGAATAAAAAGGCTTTGTTTGCAAGATACTGCGACTCGAGTCCAGCTGAGCGATGCCTCTGACTGCAGAAAGGGAAGAACTAACAAATGCTACATTCAGGACGATTAATAGAAAGATCAACTTTGCTCTCTTCTCCAACACAAAACCCCTAATCACCACCAGCACCGCCTCTTCCCCCTGCCCTGTTTGTTACATCTTACACTGCTCAAAAGAGAAACCCACTTCCAATTTGCCCCACTAATTTCACTCTGAAGAATCCCCCTTCCTGTCCCACAGCCTTGACAATGAATTGAATCCCAAGCATACAAAGAAATGCCAAACAAGCACCTACATTTTCTAAGAATAACTCAGATCATTTAAGGCATATTGGCATTTCAGCTGCAATCCAATTAATACCTGCTGCATTAAAAAGAAAAACAGAAGTTGCTCCTTGAGTAACCACATGAAGCCTACTTTCCTACAAATGCAGGTTCATGTCGCACTCGCCCCTTTTCATCCCGTGATGAGTCTAACAGTTTCACCAGACAGACCTTCAGCCCTTCTCTACCCCAGGCATGTCTCCAGATGCTCTCCGCCTCTCTCTGTGCTCACATCAACAGCTTCCCCCTCACAGTGCCCAGGCTGGCAAGGTCTGACTGAGCCTTATTATCCACACCTGTGCACAAGTCCATCCATCCGCATTTACAGCCACATGAGCTCTGGTTCTTTCTTCCCTACCCAGGCAGCAACTTTCATGGAAGTGGTAGGGAATCAAGACTGCCAACTCTCATCATGAGACGTGGCTCCCTGCTGGGTGAAGACACCATTAGGTGAAGATAGAAGCCTGAAGGACACTTAATAATTGTCACCCTTAGGATACCAACCTAAAAATAAAAGCCATTTTGCTTTGTGGATAGGGCTGATGGGGAAAGAAATCATTTTCTCATCATGCCCATGGGCAATCCCCTTGAAATCACGAAGGTCTCAATGCATAATACAGCATAACTACGAATAAATGGATGACGAATTCTCTTAAATTTTCAAAGGATCAAGAGTAAAAAGCCATAGTCCAATACTACCACTTCTACTCATACATCACTCCTCATACAAACCACTTCATAAACCTCTCAACATAGACACCCCACTGCTTGCCTTTGCATGCAATGCAAAAAGCTGTCCCTCAACTTCACCCCTCTCTATTTAGAAACCTTTGGCTTTTTTCTACTGCAAATATATTTGTGGACAATTGATGCCTGGCTAACCTTGAAGAAGTCATCTCCTCTAAGTTAATTCTCATTCAGCTTCTCAAGAGGTATTCACAAGAGTAGCCATACTCTCAGTTACTCTGTTCCAGGATAAATAAGCTCAAATATCTTAAACAATGCTCATAAAATTAGGTCTAATTTCCAAGTCAGCAACAGTGAAAATGTTAATTTACACTACACAAGCTAAAACTGCCTACTGCTTTGAGACCTCACTAAGCTTTCCCGGCCATATTCAAAGTCAGATACATCTTAGGAGACGCTCTTTTCCAGAGACATTTTACAGTGTGATTCATTCTTCATTCAGTCACACAACGCATATGTATTTCCTCAGTCACCTCCGACTGACCATTTCCTCTGTTAATGAAGTCCAAAGGTTAAAAATGTGCCTTTAAGGGCAAGACAGCCAACAGCATCAAGAATTACTCCAACACACCGATCATCTCCTTTTCCTGACTAATAAGCACATCCTCGAGTATTGCCACCAGCTCCCAACACCGTGTTGCCTAGACAGCTCCCAAGCGCATCCCTCCATACAGATCTGCTCCCGAGACAGATCCCTGAAGAATCTCCTTAGTCACTTCCCTCCTGCTGCCAGACAATTATAGTTCCTGGCAGAAAAGACATGGAAGATAAAGTATTATAATACATATTCTGTAATGCAGAACACAACTGCAATGATTTTTATTGCTTCCAGGACAACTGAATACGCAGGTTTTCCCAATTTCAGGGAGGGATTTTTTTTTCCCATCTCTCTCTCAAACTTCCCATTTTAAAGACAGAGTTTAAACTTCTTCAGTGATACAGAGAAACAGTCAGATCAACCAGCTCAAAAAGTTCCCTCATTTACCAGCCACCTTCTATAGAAACTTGTTAGAACAGAATCTTACAAGTCTTGGGGGGAAACATTTTGTAAGTTTTGCAGGCCTTTTTTTCCCCCAGTGTAAATA
>VZSV01000277.1:535008-554617 GCA_013398735.1 Nothocercus julius
GGCGCGGGGGCGGCAACGCGGGGTCCGGCGCGCGCGGCCTCGCGGGGGATAAATTCTGTGTGTGGCCACGCGCCGCCCTTGCAGAAGGCGGCCCGGGGGGGCGACAGAGCGAGCCCTGCAGCGCCGCGAGGGGCAGCTATTTCTCCAGACTTGTTATTTTCTATAAAAACCACAAGGACAGGGTGGCAATGGCAACCCACAAGAAACGCGGCCCCCCACAACTAACCTTGTCCCCGCACTGCCCTTTCAATGATTTTATCAATTCCCCAAGCTTTACACAGGCCCTAGAAAAAACAGCTCTGCCACTTTTGAAATAATTCCCACCTATCACCTTGCATCTCATCTTGGCTTTCACCTCCTCCCTTAAAACACAACTTTGAATTCCCTCCCGTGCATTGAAGGTCGCCACACAGCAGCCCGAGCAGGCCCCAGGCCTGCAGTTTGTGTCCAGCTAAAATTCTGCAAACACTGTTTTTTCTGGAAAACCTGTGTAAATAAAGTTACTTTTCTTTTTGATATAACTTCAGCCGTAACCACCATTTTCTAGAGAACATCCGTCCTATGATTATGCAATAAACCAGAAGGAAAGTCATTGCTTCGCCCAACACAGCTCAGGTTGCTCGGGAAACCTTCATTATAATAATTTTATTATTATTTACAATAGTTCCATACCTTCCTTGCGGCACTCTCCCAGCAGAATAGCAGAAATAGCTTTCAGAAGAGACAAAACTTGACAAACCCATTGAGCTGCATCCACTGGAGAGCAGCTGCTGCTGGCATTAAGAGAGTTTGGGATTTTTCCTGTTGCAGTAATCGCTATGAATCTCTCACGAATACTTTGGGAGTGCAAAGACTCGACTCTGTGGTGACAGGAATTGGTTAATCCTTCCAGGTCGCTGCCTCTTCCTTCAGTCTACGGCTTCCCCGCTCTATGGATTTTCCTCACTGCCAACTTGACTAGTAGCGACACAGATAATTTCCCCGCTGAAGAAAGCGGCTGGCAAGATCTTCCCCCAAATACAAGCGTATCTGAGCTCACTCTGCCCATAAAAGTAAATACTGAATGAAGATGAGCTTGGAAATACGACAGCCTTGCAGGGTTAGACAGACTCCGAGGACACACAGGTCTGAGTTGACAGAACAGGACCTGCAAGCAACTAAAATTAACAACAACGACAAAAAAGTTTAAAGAGAAATGTGTTATTTGTATTTATGTATTATATAAATTTTATATTTTAATATATTTATTCCTGTGCTTCTGCCATATGCATTCACCAGCTTAATGAGTCTCTACCACCTCTCCACAAACACTGATTGCTTTAGTAAATACACTTAGCCTAAGCATAGCTCTGAGCAAACATCTCTTTCTGCAAGGAAGCAGAAGCCTGGACCTGCCAGGCAGCCCGGAGGTGTCCAGCGTCAGCCACGCAACGGAGTCGGACCAAAGCAAACAGCCACCACTGTGCAAAACCGGCTCTCTTCCTCTTCCTCCTCCTAGCAGAGCTGATTCCTACCAGCCTCAACATTCCTGCTACTGTGGAAAGCATAATAATGACGTGCAAGGGGAAACAAGAAATTCTGAAGGCTGCACGTCCATGTTTTGTCTTTTCTTATACTAAGGGTAAGAAACGTTTCAAATCCACCACCATAAAATTGGACATTACCATTGACTTCATTAGATTATTCAGGTGGTGGATAAGATAGCTCAGTTTTAGAGTTTTAAAATTAAATGCCAGCAATCAAACTAAAGTTTCAAATTTGCTGTAAACTTCAGAGCTCCCACAAGAGGAGCCCTTGTCGGTGGGCACCATGCATCCCAAACACTAGGGCTTTTCGGAAAAAAAAGCTGCCTTCTCTTTCAGAAACCTCTCAAGCTCCTGTCATTCACACATCCACAAAAAGCCATAGTCTTTGTCCCTACACTTGTGTTGCACCACATGGAAGTAATGGCAAGTACACGCTTCAAGGACTTATTTAAATTGAAAAAGACAAGTCAGAAAAATTAGTCATTTTGTGTGACATGGTTAAAAGTTACTTACTGGCAATGTTAAGTGAGAACACTTGTCCGTTGCTTACGCTTAAGTTACTGCAAACACAGTTGTGCCTGTCCAGACAGAAAACACATTAGCGTTTAACATGGTATTAATTTTAGATGGTTCATTTTTATGCTATACTATCTTGCTACAATATAGATGTGGTCTGAAAGACAGGCGGCTGGGGAATGGAAAGATTTGACACAGTTTCTTTCTCTTAAATAGATCAAGTGAACTGCACAAGCCTTTCAAGCGCTCAGCAAGGGACATGGGAAGGCTGGAGTGCAGAAAGCAGAGTTATTCCCAAACCTCCCTGAAAACAAGCTTTCCTCGGCTTCAGATATCTTGGGACACATCACTCTTCTGCCCTCTTTTCCAGGGAAAAGCATTCCCCTACTTCACCCTTTCTGCCCATTCTTGGGGCTGCTTCTGGTACTTCTACTTCCATTATCAGGGTAAATGTGAGTTTTAGATATGCTGCCCACTACTGGTACCAGAAAACAGTCCAGCACAAATTTTAACCTCATGAAATAACCTAGCTGCTGGTATCTTGTTGTCCACGCCTGAGGTTCCAACTAGGCAGGCTTCATACTTTCCAAGTTCCCCCTGTTAACCCGGTGCTTTAGGCTGTTAAACAACTTGGCTTTCCCACTGCATCACAAATACCTCACCTTGCCGAGAGAAACAGAAGGATCCAAGCCAAACACACTCTATTACCACCTCTCATAACCTTGCACCTCCTTTTGAAGCATAAAGCGTTTCTCCTTTGCCTCTCAGAACAGGGATTTACAAGTCTCAAGAACCAGGCTAGTCTTCCTTGACTAGACTAGACTTCTTTGAAGTAATATTCTGAAACTTAAGCAGAAGGTCTCAGTTCTTGATGTAGGGTTCCAAAATATATTCTTGGTCAAGTTGCCTTGGGCCATCTCATGGATTTTTTCTTCTTCTTTTTTTTTTTTTTTTCCCTCCTCCTTAAGAAAGAAAGAAGCAATCACATTGCAAATCTAAATGCAGCAAAATAATACAGCAAGCCATTTCTCCCTTTAAGGTACATCCACTGAAACACTCAATCCCTGCAGCTTCTTCCACCCACTTACTCGTTCAGCAGGACAATTTCTGATCACAGCTCAGGCTTTTGGTGATTCATAACTCAAAGCAACCAAGACACATCTAACCTCAGCATGAGCTGTAAGGTTCCTTTCAGGTACCCTAGGAACATCTCAATTACAATAGTTCTCTACTGGTATTCATTTAATACCAAAATTGTTACTTTTATGCAAAGTGCAAATCAGCATAAAATATTCCAGTACTTTTCATACTTTCTGGAGTGATATTCTTCAGGGAAAATGTCATTCCGTGACAAGGGAGAAAGAGGTGCTTTCAAATGCATCCAGAACATGAAGCATTTAGACCAATGTCTCACCCCAAGAAAAAGGCTTCAACCAAGAATAATTGATACAACTTCAAGTTTCACATATTGGCATATCTCACAAAAGATAATTTCACTGCAATTGTAGTATTGCTTGAAAACAAATTTTAAAAATAGAAAACAGGAGGACTTGCATGCAGACATGCATACCACAATAGTGTTATGCCAGCACAAAAATCACTTTGTAAGAAGTTTATGTGTTCCTTGCTTAAACACTGTCTGGATTAAGTCAGGACAAATATTTCTCAAATTTTATTAAAAAAAAAAAAAAAAAGAGAGAAAGAAAGGAATAGATTGAGTAATGTTTTAATATCAACAGCATACCTCAACTGCAAATATAGAATTTTCACAGTAAATACAGTATTTGTCACATTAGAAAATTCACCAGTAATTTTTTAGGCTAGTGGACTTTTATTTAAAATCAATCAAAGATTAGGCCAAAGAAACTTTCTCATGCTAAAGAACCAGAATATTTTGTTGCTGAGTAGGTTAGAAAAAAGAGAAAAAAAAAAAATTGACTCACCATATTTCAAAAATAATTACGAAAATTGAGGAAAGCGTTATTGCAGCCTTATTCCTGCTTATCCCTAATGTTCTCACTACAGCAAATTATCTTTTGAAAGAGTGAGAAACTATAAAACATTAATTAGCACATTTGTGACAAATTGATAGTTTGCTATTAATTTCTTTCAATGTTCTATACATCAGAAACCCTACCAACCCAACAATTAGCACTGTACAGTTTGAAATTAGAGTTCAGAAAAAAAATGTGAACTTTTCTTGTATCTCTTTTTTCCCCACTTCTAACCTTACCCATTTCTTACCAGATACCTTCCTATTGCTATGCAGATGCTCTCTTTGGTGATGATGATCACAGTCACTGGAATACACAACCATGTCTGGCTGTTCCCTTCCCAGGAAGTAGCATTTAACCTTTCCTCTTGTTGTCTTTTCCATATTGGTTACATATTTTAAAAACAGGACAGAATAAACAACCTGTATGCATTCTGTATGTGTACAGTCATTTTTATTTTTTTATCCACATCAATTCAGTAGTATAAATATACCTATTCAACTTTCATCTAGAAGGCACTTTCATAGCTTATAAATATTAGAAATGGAGCTTGCAATTTAAAACAAAATGGGACTACTCCGCTAGACAACAAACTGAAGTTGCTAATTGCTAGTGTAATGTGCCCAGAGTGAGATTTTCCACTTAGCAAGTAGAGAGTTGGCAAATCCTTACCGCAGCTTCCGACTGCAAATGGATTCAAAGCATAATCCCCATAAAAGACACTGCAATATTCCAGTCTTTAAGAGAAAGAGATGTTTGGATGACAATGAAGTCACAGAAACTCTAGCATCGGTGTCTCTCTTGGAAGAAAACAACATGTTTCTACTACTGGGTTATAGTCATCTCAAGTAGAAAGCATATTGGCATCACAGAGTGATAACCAGGCTGAAAAACTGCCATGGAGCTTCAGCACAGCTGCCCTGTCTTGTACTTGTGGAGCTTGCGATGCTGCTCGGCAGAGCAAGCAGCTCAGCCCGTACGAGCCCGACTTTCCTGGGAAACAGCAAGAAGCATCCACGGGTCCTCAAGTGCCTGAATCCATCAGGAGGAGAGAGTGCCTTGACTGAGCAGGCAACTACATGAGGGAAAAATACATGACCCACCTGAAAAGCCACACAAAATCCTAATTCTTCATGTCGCAGTCCCGGCAACCGGGATGCTCCCCGTGGGTAGAGCGGTTTGCCTCTTACTTAATCTGATCAACGTTGTCAATAAGCCAAGAAGGTCTGTGAGAAGGAAGCGAGAGCAGGAGGTACCAGGGGGCACCTAACTGATGATGAAGAGCTAAAGAAATAGTATTATACCAATCCATGAGCACAAGGGGCTGTCAGAGGCCGGCAGCTCGCCAAGGAAGCTCCTGCAGAAACAGGGCCGTCCTGTGGAGGGTGCACGGCCAGGCTGCGAAGTGCCACGAAATCTTAACCACTGAAAAAAGCCATGAAGGATGAGGCTTAATACGATGGCTCAGAAACCAGCTATGACGCACAGTGCTCGGCTACGAAACTTTAAGTTCTGTACATGAAAGTAGTATCCTTTATTAAACCCATATATAAAAGCTGGGAAAAATAACTTCCAAGGAGCGGGAAGACATGGAGAAGAGTTTTCCAAAATTACATTTTTTCCAGTCGTACTTTTGCCTAGGAAACATGACACCCAGCAGAGGATTGAGTCAATTAGAAGGTTAATTCTTCATTTCTGGTGTATTAATTGACCATATTAAGGTTTTGGGTTGGCTTGAGCCATTTGCAACCTCCCTAGACAGCGTAACGAAGCTTCCATATAGAAGTTTAGCAGTGCCCAAACCAGCAACTAATACAGAAACCCAACCTACCTGTCAGCCAAACCCAAGCACAAATGTATACACTACGAACAGGCTTCTTGCCTAACTGAACCTGTAACACATAAGTTTCAAGCAATTTTTAATAATTCTTTCTTCTCCCTATTGGCAACAGAAGAGGATCCCTAGGATTTTGGGCTCAGCATGCCCTGCTGCAAACACCGAGCTGTCTACAGTGAGAGGACTGCAAATTTTCATTTAGATATTATATTCTCCTATTAGTACCAGATCTTTTCTTTCGGTACCCGATTTCCCTCTCATCCCCCACAGCAAGTGCAAAATCCTGCTTTGTTCTGCAAACGCTTGACCGTACCCACGTGAACCGAACCCTGGCAGCTGCTCCCTGTCACCTGCGACAGGATGCAATTGGCAGAGATTTAAGATCTCAAGGCACCGTCTGCAGGAGCTAATGGCAGGATTTCGAGGGGACAGGTAATCTCCCACTAATACTAACTCTCTTGCAACCTGGTAAAAAGCTGTCGTTCACCCACTAAAATAATGGACCTTTCCCAGCTAGGTGGTCTGGTTCCATTAATTGCTGCTGCTTGCAAAGCACTTTTGCTATCATCAATAACAAAGGGAAGTTTTGCAGGGAGTGTAAGTGTCTTTCGTGAGACCAACTCATGTAACTTTGGAGAAGGAAAATAGACTCTTTTTGGGGCACAAAAGCCATTGAAGAAATAAGGCTTTTAGAGATGCTCCCAATGCCTATAGAGAGCCAAAATGACTGTGAGGAACTGAAATTTATTACACAAATATAACATCCCTCCAGCTGAAATTATGAAATACTGTTCATCCCCAAAGAATAAAGTCTAAAAAGTCTAACTAATACAAAATGCAAAGGGATACATAGCAGCATGAAGAGCAGTGTTTTACTGCTGTATGCAAGACAGCGGTATTAACTAATAATTAATCCATATGTCTCATGCGTCCGATGAAACCATCTAAGTATAACAGTAATGACAAGTGATAGAAATAAATTCCAGAAATAAACTGCAGAGATGCAGCAAAGGCAACAGCAGCATTAGACAACACGCAGGCGATAGGTTGAAGAAATTCCCAGAGCACGGACAAGGCAGAATTTGTCACCGTGTCAATACGGGAAACCAGTTTTCCAGACAGAGCTGGGAAAAGAAATATTCCTGCTGGCGAAAGCGTATTCGTTAGCGAGAGGCATCAGAGGCCTCTTCCAAGCGTGCGGTGAATTCACAGGGGGTGATGCCACCGCGAATGGGATGTTGATACATATCAAGGATGTTATAAAAGGGCTGATCAAGTCATCTCAGACTGAATCAACATACGATGATTCAATTTAAATCAAATGGAAGGAGAAACAGGCATGGGGCTTAAGCTCAGTTTTAATAGGAGAAGCTTTGGGTAACTATGGTAACTCTTTATCGCAAATGATTATGCTGAAAAACTTACAAACTTGAACATGAAGGTCTGCAAATTCTTTCACTCAAAAATAAGAGATTATGTAAAATTTGTAGAGCCAGCAGAGAGACTTCAGGAGAAACGGGCCCCAAACGAATAAATATCTCAGAGGAAGTTAATAGTGCAAATGATAAACCCACAAAATCTATTTCAGAAAAGGATGAGGTGTAAAGAGAGAGCAACAATTTAGGGGTACAAATGTGAAAGGAGAACGTGACAAAAAAATTAATCTGAGCTGAATCTCAGAGGGACAATAATACAGATTTTTCAGACTGTATTTTTTTAAAAGGCAACAATTGGGGCTCCATCACACTGAAAATGGGACAGAGATGAAAGATAATCTAGAAAGAAATACAAAGACTCTTTTCTCCATTTTTGAGTCAGGATGAGTAGCAAGTTCACGTGCTGAATGGCAAATTAACACCAGCTCCTTGATGCAGACATGAAACAAGTATCATATGTGTAGGAGGCAATGGCCAAGGAAAGGCTATTTGAACAATTAGGTAAGTGAAAAATCTATCATATAAGACAGAGAAAAGAGAAATCTTTCCTTGTTTTTCTTTTCCGTGTTTTCCTGGGAAAAGAGAGCCAGAGAGGGGGCAGCTGCTGTTAGCTTATTGCCAGGCAGTACTCATAAGGAAGACCTTGTTACACAGTGTTACACACCTACAATAAAGTTCATCTTGCACCAGATTGCTATAGTAATAAAATAATATATTATTCAGAGCATTTGCCCCCATTTTTTTTTAAGTACATTTATCACTGTTTTGTTTGGGAGAGTATTAGTCCTTAATAAAAATCGCACAAAAAGAAGCATCAACCTACCTCACTCTTGGCTCCTGTAATTGTATATACATTATTAGGCCCAGGAGCCAGAACATGTACCCTGCACACTGAACCATTTGCACGGGAGCCTCCTTTTGTGCCTCCCAAACACACAATGGGGCCTATGCAGAGAACATCTTCTCACAGACAGTTCAGTGGAAATTTAGCACCATATCAGAAAATATTTCTGAAGCCAACACAATCTTACAAATATTATGCTAGAAATGACCCTATAAAAATAGAGTGAGCTACAAGAAATGTGCACACAGTAAATTAGCTTCCTTGCAAGCAGGAAAGTTGGACAGGCTCTGGCTGAGCTACCTGAAAGTTAAGAGTCCTGGTTTTGCATGTTGGATTTGAAACATATATTGCCAGGAATTGCAGTTTAAGGAATATCTGATTTTAAGACCAATCACAGCCATAGGACCTACCCAAGCAAGCTATAAAATAGTGATGAACCCCATGCAGGGAATCATAATTTCACACAAAGACACTAACACAGGAAGTGGCTAAATGTATTCTGCAGTTGAAAGAAATCTGATATACTTCCAGAAATTACTTTTACTAACTCAGATCTTTACAATCCACAGGTGCATAATTTCTCTAGGATTGTTTAATGAAATATATATATAAAAAAAAATCTATTTACAACAAAGAAGAATTGTAGAAAGCTTCCCACTTAATGTCATATAAACGCGTTAGCTAAAATGCTTTTGGGACAGAAGCATATAATATTGAAAAACATAATGATAATTGTTGTTCCTAAAATACCCTTGTTGTGCACCTCGGGCATTATGGATTTATTAAAGATTAATACAATGCTGTGAGGGTTTTATTTCTGCTACTGGCAGAAGCTCAGTCCAGACACAGTGAATGCAACACCGAGAGCACAACTAGCTGTACGACTGATGGCAGCAAACCTCCATACTGTTCTGCGTCTCACAGGCAGCAACGCGGGGCTGGGTTCAGATGAAAAGGGCAAACAATTATTTCTAATTAACTCGCATGAACCTGGTCTTATCGCTAGGCGCTAGGTTTGCATCCCTCTGAAACTGTGACACATGGTGCCGTCTTCTGATGGCCACGCCTCCGTAAAGATAAGGAGAAACTGGGAAAGGTTCTGAAAAAAAAAAAAATCCAAAGGATTAATTTGAGCTCTGAAAGCAGCTTCCTAAAATGGAAATTTAGAGATCAATCTCTTCAGCTTTATCAAAAAAGACAGTAAAGTATGATAGCATCAGAGCCTATAAGCATATACACAAGGAGATTTGTGATAGCTCTTTAAATCTAGCAGACAAAGTTGTTGTAGGATTAAAAAGCTAGATACTGATAACCTGTTCAGACTGGAACAGGTAGAGGTTTTTAGCCATGGGATTAGATTAACAATTAGTATCACTTACCAAAGGATATAAAAGTCCCTTCATTGCTTCAGTTCTTTAGTCAATGGAAAACATTAACCCAACCATGGAACTCAAAATATGCCTTGTCTGAGTTAGTGGGCAACACCAGGGGCATTTGCTGCTGAAGAAAGAGATACAGGTGAGTCTGTCCTTTGAAGAACTGCAGCTGACTCTGCTCAGACATCTGCAATGGCTGAGTAAGTCCTAGCCATGATGGTTTAGAACGCTGGGTACCAGCGAGATGGTCAGCACTGACCAGTAAAGCTTATGGAGATTAGCAATTTTTACAGTCCACACCTGTACTGATAGCTTCTGCTTTGCCATTTTATGCATTTTTTTTTCTTCCAACTGTTCATATGCTTGCACTTGCCTTTCTGATGGTCATCAGACATCAGGTTTGTCTCCTCTGCTAGCTCCTCAGGCCTCTCTGACTTTTCTGCTCTAAGTTTACTGCGAAGGAGTAAGGAGGAACAGCCTTAAAAGGGAGATCTTTGCCCCTTCCCTTCACACCTTACTCATAAAACAACACCAAGAGTAAAGTGGAGATCAGCACGATCCCTTGAACTGCTCTTTGCTAAGGAGAGCAGCCTCTCATAGTCTCCTCAAGCTTCTCTTTGCTTGCACAAAAGGAAAAGGACTTGATATTGTACAATCCCCAACAGCTTTCCTAGCCACTTACTGCTCTTAGAGCATAGAAACCCATCAGTTAACAACTGCTTAACGTTCATATGCTCAGAAGATGAATCTCTACTAAAATTAATGGACAGACTGTGACTTTGTGACGCTAAAAGCAGAGTCAGGGTATTTTCATCTGCACACCACTTCCCGCTGCCAGAGGGATATTCAGCAGTAGACAGAGAGGGTCTCTGCAGGACAGTTCCCATTAAACTGCATGTGCAGAACACTCCCCTCTGAGCAGCCTTTCTTTCTGCCTCCTGCCAGTGTTGCCCATCTGAAATATTCCAGGTATATTTGTGTTTCCTGGGCACACCATTCACATTACGCTTTACCTCTTCAATGATTCATTGGCTCAGGTAATGCAGGAAATGTTTTGAGGTTTTGCTTTTCAGATTTGGCTAAGCCTAGCCCAGTATTATCGGGTCAGCGATCTTTACCAGTTACTTACAGTGCTAAGCTTGTAGTGTAGCAAAGGCCTTGATTGAAGTGCTCATGGAAGAGGCATCACCTCGGTGCTCGCTTTAGTGAGACACATTCTCTGTACACGATTCCTCGAATGCTGCTGCCTGGGAAAGGGAAGTGCTTACTGAGTGACCTCACTGGAGATAAATGAAAAGCTCACACACAGATGATTAAATTTGGGTAGATAAATCTTACCTTGCCTTTCAGCAGCTGCACGGAGTTAAGGCAGCTGAGGTTTGCAGGGATGGAGACTTGCACAGCCAGGGTATTCCCTCTTTCCCCATGAGTTTTCCAGTCTCATGTTTCCCATTAGCTGTAGCGAGACAGATACTGTTACTTAGGCACTCACCGAAATTTCAGACTGTAAAATGCCTTCTGCCTCTTTTGTCAATGGTCTGTACACCATTAACTTAGGATCCATGTAATTTATCTAATGTGCATTGCTAAAAGAAGCAGGATATCTGCTCAGTAGCCTTAATTGAAACACTCTCAGCAAGATTTTCAGTTCCTTGAGCATGGGGCAGGCACAGAAATGGAAAAGGATAGTGCAGAATCAGTAGAGCTGTACACGTGCCCATTTACTGCTCTGATCCTACCCATTTTCTCCAGTGAACATCCCAAAACTGGGGCAGCAAGAGCCCTGTCAAACCTGAGCGCTACTTTCTGGTCAAGGTGCACAAGCAGATCTTCATTCTCATCCTTTCTGCATCATGCAGCGAAACAGGAGAACATGTGCAGAGCAAAGCATTGGGGCTGAGACCAACACCCACCGTTATCCAACACTCTGGGTAAGCTCTGGAGTGCCCATCAGCACCTGCAGAACTCAAAGTGCTCCTGCAGTGCATTTTCAAGTTGAGTTTTAACCAAAAGGAATCCAATTTGTGTACTATGACACCACTCAGCGATGTGAACTGAAGTGCAGTAAATGGGAATGAATGAGAGATTTGCTTCAAAATTGCATCTGTAGCTCAAGTTTTCAAATAAATGTTTCCTCATGGTTGACCCAGAGCTTAAAAAAGCCAACCAACCAAGCTCCTCTCCTCACCCTCCAAAATGAGCAGAGAACACTGAATTGAAGCAAAACTTTCAAGTTTATAAAATCAGGCCTTGTCTTGAAGGCTACTTGATAGATATCAGAAGACTAACATGAGCCTTAACATCAAAAGGTACTTGAACACCACAGTGAAAAGCATGCTGGCAGTCTGTGTTCGGTGGAATAGTGAACCCCAACCCCAGTTTGCTGGCCCACCACTGAAAAACAGCAAAGCTTTAGGGAGTAAAGCCAGTTTATATGAAAAAAGCCTTCAGAAATCTTACAGGGAGGAGTAGGTACAAATTAATCCATCAAAGGAACAATTTCAGCTTTGCTAATACATGGAGAATCTTCCACTTGGTTGAAAAGAAATGCAATTTATTTAAGGGTGGCTGTTTGTGTTTCTGGATTCAGCTAAGGAAGAAGTTCCTCTGAAAAGGTAATTTGCAGAGGTTGTGGTTCTGCTCTCTCAAATTTATTGCTGCTGGGAAAGTTGATATAGAAAAAAGTTGATACAGAAAAAAAGAAGAATCAGATACTGAACTAGCTATAGAACTGCATTTCAACATAAATGTAGGAGTATTTTGGTCACTAGCAAAATGACCTCATATTTAAATTCAACAGCCTTTTTTTCTAATTTAATTTTAAAATTTGTTTCCAAAGCATTTTTTTTGAAATTATCTCATTATTTCAATTCTATTGGCTTCTGATCTGCATTGGCACAGATCTAAAATTTTCAGAAATACTCACTCCATTCTGAGCTAGCCAGAACCTTGTTATATATTGGGGTACATAACCAGCTTCTGAAGAGAAAACTTCAGAAGATAAAACCTTACAACCTGCAGAAACTGACTGCAGGGCTCGACAGTTGCATCTGAGGCTAAGTTTTCCAAAATGCTCAGCTTCTCTGCTGAATATCCATTACACTTTCAGAAGAAAAGTGCTTATAGGGTTCATGTAGCAAACAGGCTTCTCAGAAAACCTACACCGTGACTATGCAAAACTGGTCCAAGTTAGTGATTGGAATCAGAGTGAGGTATGTGGGACACTGATGGATGAGGGACACTGCGTGGAGTATAAAATCTGAGCCAGAATTTGCTGCCTGGAGTCCTATATAAAAGGAGTGTGATGGCAGAGAGAAGGACAAGGTGCAAGGATGAAGAGGTGTCTAAGCGCCTCACAGTAGCTCAGGGAGCAGACAGGGTGAGAAGGAAGAATAATGGGCAGTTATGATGTAAACTTAAGCTGACAAAAATTGAACGAATAAAACCAGATGACACTCCATCGAAAATTTGTGCCAGGAGGCTCCATACTGTACCCGTGAGCTGCAGCAACCGTCTCCTGTGGCACCTGCATTCATGTGCAAGGAAACATTGACGTTTCACACGACTGTTTGGGAAAAATGACTGAGACAAAGCAGTGTTATTCCATCACCAGAGACAGGAGCATGAGGCCAGGCTGCAGGCTGTGGCTTCCCCTCTTTGTCTTTGTGCTCAATGGATGTGGTCAGGAGCTTCCCCGTATTGTGCCGGCCTGGACCTCGACCAATTGGTCCTTTGAACAGGCAGCTACTGTGCGGTTTGAACTCCAAATGCGAGATTAACATGCTGCTGCAATAAAAAGGGAAGCAAAACATGTCATTAGTTGCCTTTCACTGATCTAGTTTAATCAATTTGCAGCTTCAGAAGAGCTGAATGTAATCCCAGGGACATTGCCAGAAAGACCGAGCTATGCACAGCATTTGGAAACAAAAGCTCTGTCATCTTCTGCTGAGGATGCCCGAATGATGATGCTCTCGTTGCCAGGCTGATGAACTCCTCCAATGCTTGCAGGTGACCACACTCTGTATGGATCAGGTTTATCTGTTAACTAAAAACTACTGGGGGCTTTTTCTCTGCATTTAGAAACTCCTCTAAAGCACTGATCACTTGAGCTACTTGGAACTAAAATAACTGCTGCCAATATGAGTCAGCGCAAGCGAGGAGAGACGGGTTCTCCTCGCCTGCCTCAGCTCCTGCACGGGCGAGGACAGGGACTGCAGCACAGGAACGGCCCTGTGGCCAAGGGACATGTGGCAGGCCCTGGGGTGGCAGCTGAACCACAAGAAGCAGCAGAACAAGGAGGGCTGAGCACCTCTGGGCACCCCAAGTCAGACTCAAAGCCATGATACAGCCCGAAGTCTCTCTTCGGGGACTGGCCTCAAGAGCATCAGTTATTATTTGCTCCAGTTTAAACACTTTAACATTCTCCTCTCTGTCCGCTGTCATTCACATATGTTGATTTTATTGTGCAGTGAGGTCCCTCCTATATTATAATTGAAAGGTTTAAAAAATAATTACCAGCAGAGGATCTGGTCTAAAACATTCAGGAGATGAATTGTCTTCCATCAAGCTACAGGCTCTTCAAAGCTGTAATCTATCCGCACATCCTACAGCGGAAGATAAGAGTCTTGCTACATGGGGTATGCAATCAAATTCAGCTTATTGAGTTCTAAGATAAGTTTTATCAAAGTATCCCACTTCACCAAAAAGACAGAAAAAAAATCCAAATTTCAGTCACCATATAAAATTGTAACGACTCACCCGAGACTTCATGTGGCATACATGGGATAATGTTCTGTTGCACTGCAAAACGAAAAGGATTAAAACCAAGAAGAGAAATGGAAGTTTAAAATTTTAGAACTGCTAGAAAACTGCATAAGCTGATTTACTCAATGTAGCACCTGGTGGAAAAAGTTTCCAGAAATCACACATGGAAAATAATTCATCCACATTGAACAGAAAATTTTGTCTTTCCGCAGATTTCTGGATTTTTCCTCAAAGGAATATCTTTCTCCTTCCATTTCTGTGTAATGGGAGACATTTTGAATAGAAATGTGCCTGTTTATTAAGGCAAGTTATACATAGAGGAAAACCTCATAGCTGGCACTATCACCTACTAAGCACGGCCACCTGCTTGCACTGAAATCTCCCCACGTGCCACATTTACCATCTTTCCCAGTGATTTGTCCAGCTTCTGTTTCCTCTACAGAAGGAAAAACGGAACCAAGATACAGTTTTTCTACGAGGCCGCTTGGACCGCGATGACGGGCAGCCCACGGGCTGCGCGTGATCTTGGGAGCGCAAACGCAGGTCCCGCTGCTGCCAAATTCACACCCAAGTCTGGTCGTGGTAGCGCAAAGGGTGAGAAAGTTAAAAACAGACTTACCGAACTAAAATGAGAACTTGCAAAGACAGAACCGCTTTCCCGGGAAGGAAAAATCTGGGCCTTGGATCACGAGAACAGACGGAGAAGAGGCAGTCTCCTAGCACACATGAAACAAAATGGTGCCAGCAGCACATCTTCAGACCCAAACACCGCCGATGTTGACGACGACAGCTTGGTAGCCAGAACTGTGAAAGATATTACACACAACCCTACCTAGAAATGGAAGGGGGCAGGGAAACAAAAACAAAAACAAAAAAACCCCCCCAAAACCTCAAAGTTTCAAATCATCTCCAGCAGAAGTCTTGTAGGCAAAATTCAAATAGGAATGATGAGCAGGGAAATGCTAAGAGAGCAGTTGACAGAAACACAACAGGCACATGAAGATAAATTTCTGCCATTGCTAAAAGAGTTCCTGCAGCTTTAAAACTCACCTGGATGTGGCACAAGGGCAACAGAAAATACCAGCATTAATACCTTTCTGTCTGGATCAAACTGCCTCTTCATAGCCCCAGCTGCCAACTTCATAGGAAACAGCAGGACAGGCAGGTTTGGAAGTGCAGCATCTGATTTTCCCCCAAAGCTGTCACGACCTGGATGCATAACCGAGAGAGGCAGATGAAGCTGTTCTGGCTGCTGAGATAAATAAAAGAAAATCCACTGTGAACAACTGTAAGAAATGCTGATAGTTCAGGGTAACAAACCCAAGAGCCCTGGGGTCCTAGAGACGACGACGTTAGAGAACAGGGTGCACAGACACTGCTCCATCGAGGCAGTTACTTTAGGAAATCTCTAGCAGAAGGGCCCTTACAGTGGTTACGCTGCTAGTCCAAGGCTTACTCTGAAATCACTTAAAGCTCTGTCACAGACGGACGTTTTTCAGACATATACTAGATGGAGATGCTTGCGTATTGCCATATGGATATGCAGGATGTATATATATTTTGCTGTTGGTTTATAAGCTACAGCCAACTGGAGTGTGCTTTATCATCTCCAGCTATGGTTTCTGTATTTGGAGCAAGTTTTAGGTTTGTGTTTAGCTCAAAAGGCAGATTAATTTTGCTTGTGGACTTGCCCAAAGCTAGTGAATGAGACCTTGACAGTACTGTCAGAATGTGCTTGTTTTGCTTAGCTACATTCGGTTTTCAGTGCTTAATTGCTTATAGAACACATATATATGTGTATATTTGTGTATATGTGTGTGTGTGTGTGTGTGTGTACACGCATAAAAATATATATGCACATATATACATACCACTGAAAGGGGTGCAGAGCGGTACTTGCAGTATCCAGCCCTCCCAAGGCTGCTGAATCACGCGACAGGCAGCCAGCTCGTCGTCATTTGTAGCTGTTTGGTCCTGCACATTTGAATTCAGCAAGAACATCATATGGCAAGAAGATCAATATTGTTGGTATATTTTCGTCCCCTGAAAAAACAACATATTTTGAATGATTTTTAATTCGGATTAGACCAAATAACAGCTATTCCTGTAAGTAATCAGCATTCTAAAAGCAGCAGATCTGGCTATGGACTAGTGCTATGGGAGCACTATAATATAATATATAAATAAATATATATGGATAACTATTGCATATATATGCAAAACTATATGCATATATATAAAATACAGTAACTATATGCATATATACTCTTTTAGTTTGTCACAAATGAAATCTATTTAGACCTCTGTGTTGTGCAGTGTAACGCTATCACATGGAAACATTTAAACCATACAAGAAAAACTTTTTTTTTTTCACTTTCAGACATCAGACCTACCCTAAACTATTTCTCCTAGAACTCGCTGAGGATTGTGTAGGCAAAAGCTGAACTAATACTGTTCACTAAAGCTGTCTTGGCATTTGGCATGACGAGACTCAGTTTTCACTTACTTATAATATTGCCTAACTTTATTCATTTAGTCCAGAAGTATTCATGTTCCTTGTCTTCTGCAGGCTTACACAGCTAGAACAAGGAAAGATACATTACTTTGCTCATTTTAAAAACAAGTTCCCTCCAAAGGTAAAACCTAACATCACTCTCCAGTTGGTTCTAGGAGAACATGGAGGCTATAGAGCAAAGGTGAAGGTCTCGTAGTCACGACAGCTCCCTAATCTCGAGTTGTAATAATTGCTGATGCATAAAACATGGCATAAGCAGAAGTCAGACTGGTCACTCAAGGCATTCCCATAATACTAGAATTTGTGGGCACAGAAATTACCTTTTTATTACAATTTTCCCCAAGAAATGTTTTCATTTATTTTGAATAGAATAAATGGATTGCACACTGCAGGAGAAGAGGAGAAAAAAAAAAAAAAAAAGAAAGGAAAAAAAATCTTTTCTGTTTTCTCATAAGCAAAATCAAATAAAACCAGCCTGCAGGTATCCTCTCACCTTTCCTTTTATCACTATTGTGCCTCCCTGACACCAGTATTTTAATCTAAACAAACTCAAGCAGGGAAAGAGAGCAGAAAACATGAACTCCTTTGGAGCTTCATTGAAGGAAGAGCCCTGAGCACCCACGGATGGAGGTGGGACATCACGGGGACAACCCGACCAGCGACCACCAGGTCCCACCCACACAGCGCTGGTTTCAGGGAGTTGGAGAAAGCCAAAGACTGGGTAGAAACACAAGGGAGAGCAGCACAGACTTGTTTTGCTCCCAGGTCAAAGCCAAGGTAAAAGCGTTTCTTTCAGAGGGCCCACGCTTAAAGCTGGAGCAAGTTCTTGAAGTCTTAGAGCTATTTCAGCTGTCTGATTCTTTGAAGTCTCTGCTCCTTTTCAATTAAATTCTTTCATGATAGTGATCCATTTATTATTGCACTTTGTATCATTAATCTACCTTTCAAAAGCGAGACTAAATCTTAAATATCTATCAGGACAGGCCCAGACAGGATTTGTGATTATAAGGCCAGTCAGTAGTGCACAGAAAGAAATTCAAAGATGAGGACATGACCAAGCAATGGAAATGGGATTCAGCAGATGAGAAACAGAAGGTTTGATTTAAGTTGGCCCTCTGAAGCCTTTAGTCAGATTTGCAAAGTCTTCTAATAAAATGTCAAAACAGTTTATGTTTTATTATGTTTATTCCTGATTTTTATTTACAAAGAGGTCTCAGAATTGCTGAAAAGGGAGTAAATGAGAGCTATGAAAAGAACAGGTGCCTGGAATAAATATGGTGATTAGATTAATAGATATTACTAAGAAATTAAGAACTCACAATTCTTGACGGTGCATAATCTACCCCTTATGTGGGTCAGAAGGCTGGTACTATAACACTATCAGTAAGAAACCACTTGCATATCCTGCTCTTATGTTTCTGAAATAACAGCTACTCTGAATCACCTCTCTGATTTTGCTCACGCTGACAGTCCACAAGCCTTGGGCTCCTCTTGCAGACCTTGAAGCCATCAGCACAGTTCCTGAGGCAGAGCAGCACAAGATGATACAGGGCATAGGGAGATAAAATACATCAACAATGTCCAGACAATATGTGAAGCTCCACATATCCCTTCTTTCACTTTATAGATCATCCAGAAGAAAATGGTAAAGGAATTGAGTTACTGCTATAGCCAGGCTAACTAGTCTAAACCTGACAAGAGATCATACCCTTGACTGCAAAAATTAGAAGGCCAAGTTGCTACAAGGCAATCAAAATCAGCCTCTACCTTCAGGGTTAACAGCTTCTCTTAGTGGGGGGTTAATACCAGAAAATAAATAAATAAATAAATAAATAAAAATAGAGCAGAAAACAAGGATCCAAGGTAAACATCTGCAAAAAGAATCAATGGGCAGAAATTGGCTGTGGCAAAATAAAAACTGGAATAAGGTTCTGTCACAGCCTTCCAGTAGGAGCTATCAGGCAACCTCAGCAGGGCAGGGCACCAGCCAGGACACAACAACGTGCAGCTTCAAATCTGATGGGGCAAGCCTGCAAACTTCGTTACAGAGTGGGATTTTAGCTGGCTCTTAAACTCCTTTGGGAAGTCAGGGTACAATTTTTGAAAAGGACTTGAGAGTTTGCCAGAAGATAAAGTAATGTATTTCAAAGTAACTGACTACTCATAAACTTATAAATTTTATCTTACAATCATTTTCATACTCGTTAGCTGGTAAATCCAGCAAAGATTTCCTAACATTTTGGTGTTCCCTTAAGTAACAGTCTAGCCAGGTTACATTATGTAACATTAAATTCACTTACAGTTTTCTACTGATACAATATTGGTCAGGTTGTCCTTCTGTTACAAAACACCAAGCCACTAAACATGAATTCACCTTTTAGGTGTTTGCATTTGAACTGAGCATGAATATTTCTCTTGGCAACCCCCCTGGAGTACTTGAGATAAAAGCTATATCAACTAGGAAATGCTGAATTGTTACCATATCTTGAGGTGGCATGCAAAAGTTATGGGACAGCTGTCTTTACCAAATCTCCTCTCTGCATTTCAGCATGGAGGGATTTGCAAGGTTACACCTGCTTAAGAAAAGAAAACCTTGTCTTTTGAAATAAAGAAATTTATGAAAGTGGAAATTACACTGGCTAAACTCCTGTGGCTGTTTGCACACAGCTTCTCTGCATGAACAAATCATTTTGCTGCACAACCCTCAGCAGCCAACAAAACATTCAAAACATACAAACGAAAACCCAGAACCACTTGCTCTACCTGAGGTATAGGAACTTCTCTTGCTCCTCTATAGCCCT
>VZSV01000277.1:555377-568301 GCA_013398735.1 Nothocercus julius
GCTGCTCTCCAGCAGGTCAGTCCCCAGCCTGTACTTGTGACTGGGGTTATTTTTCCCCAAGTGCAGGACCTTGCACCTGTAATTGAGTTGTCCTAAGCTCAGAGCTTCCTGAGCATTAAAGCAATTGGCTTAATGAGGCAAGACATGCAGCTCTCACAGCATGCTCTGAAAGGAAGGTGAGTGCTGATAACTTGCATGCACTTATTTCCAAATAAAGAATTTTCTTAAACATTGCCAGGAAGATGTTCTGCAAATACACTGAACACAGAGCAAGAGCTGAGATCCACCCGTGCTGGCTGCCTACGGATACACCATTTCGGGTGCTTTTTTTTTTTGCCTTAGATAAGAGGGATGGAATATGTGGTACTTAATAGCTCCTCCCTGCCATAGGGCTTTTAGCTATTAACAAGGAATTGGGACCATGAAATGTATTAGAAAGTTTCCTCTCCCTTCTAAGATTGACAGGGATAGAATTTGGTCCGCCCATAAGTAAAAGAAGCAGATAAACCAGGTTCAGCCACACTTGATTTTTTTCCCCTTTTTAGTACACAACTTTAGATAGCCTGTACTATTTTCCAGGAATTACTTGGGAGAAGCTACATTTCATGAGGCGTCTCTATTTTCAGATTTGTGAAGTTTTATTAAAACTAACATGAATAAATGAATTCTGAAAATCCAAAAACCTTACTTCCCCTCACAGGAGTAAATAAAAAATTCCTTAGGTTTCAAGAGAAAAATCACAGCAGAGGAGATCTCTTTATCCATTCCCCTAATGTCTTGCGGGAAAGAAAGGCTGAGCAGATCCCTACAGCAACTGATGTGAAGAGGTAACAGATTCACTAACTTTTAAGTTAAAATGGAAGCTTGAAAAGAAAGATAATACTTGAAAAGATAATACTTGATAGATAATAAGATAAATAATAAGATAAATAAGATAATACTTGATAAATAATAAGATAAATAATAAGAAAGATATTACTTGAAAAGAAAGATACTGAAGCTTGGAAAGAAATATAATCCAAAATCAGACTGTAAAACCCCTCCCTGGTGCAGAATAAGTACTGAAGATTTGTCACAGGACACGTCACTGGACTTCAAGTTAAATCATAGCATAATCAGGTCTTTAGTTCTTGGCAGCCCTTTTCTGAAAGTCCTCCATGGCATGGATGGGAAAAGTGGCAGTTTTGCAGGAACAGTCCTCTTTCTAAGGGCAATGTCCTTGGCTTTGGGGAAGAATCACCGGCTTGCTAAGAGCAGCACCTGGGTGCCTGTGTATTTTCTATCACTCTTAATGGGTTATTGCCCCTTTCACCAAGGTACCTCTCCCTTTGTTGAGCCAGCCTTTGTGGAGCTCACTGTGGTGGGCAAGGCCATCTGGCAAAGGTCCTGGTCAGAACCTGTGAGTAAAAAGAAATTTAAAAGGAGTTAATAAATAAATAAATAAATAATATACAGGTTAGACCCGTAAGGATGAGACAACAAGAGAGAAAAGGCGAAAGTGCTGCCCAAATCACAGAACAAAGGTGAGGAGCAGATTTCTCACCCTGGTCTGCTCCCCTCAAAGTACTGCTTAATCCTTCTGATTTTCCCTGTTGGTCCATGACCTGCCTTGTATGAAATCTATGAACGACTGAAAGGACTCGGAAGCCCCAGAGCGCTTATCAAAAAGGATGAGAGTGAGACATACCCATGGAGGTGAGAAAAGGAGAGAAACTTGGAAGAATAATTAGGATAACATGGAAAAGCCCTTCAGATGACTGGAGTGATGGCACAACAATAACAGAAAAGCCAAATAAAATATATGCAGGAAAAAAATGTAACAGCAAAATCACTTCAGACAAAGCTACCTACTAAAAGTGACCAATAGGTAGTGTGCAGTAGCCTACAAATCTCCCATTTGGTCTTTATTCATGAGAAAGTATTCAAATAAAACCAGAGCAACATCAAAACCAACCTTATTTACTTTATCTCCCAGTGTTATCCACATAAAGAGTTATTTGAGATAAGAGGCAGATTACTGGTAGTCTAGCTGGAAAATTAAATCAGATTACAATAGCGTATGAATTTTAAACAGAACAATTATTCCTACACCCACTTATTCCAGGGAGATTTAATTTGTTTTGAAAGAGGATTAGGCTAGAAGAACAAGGCTAACTTAAAGCTCTGGAAGAGAGTCCCCAAAATAAGTCATGCTGTGGTTTACAACTAATTTTCAAATTTATATGTGCCCTAAAAGTTACCTTTTTTCCTCCAGAACTGCACACACATCGTTCACCTCCTTGTAGACCGGCACTTCCCTGCTCCTTGGGGATGTTTGGAGCTCAGGGTTCAAAAGAACACAGATAAATCTCTGGCACAGGCTAATCAAGAGAGAAAACACTGACCCTTGCAGTGGGGAACCATCCGCCTGCCCACATCTGCTGAGGAGCTCAGCAAATCTCCCCTGCTTCCTCAGATTTATTCAACATTACTTATAAAGGTTATGTGCTCTCACTCTGCGCCCTGGCATGTTTTGTACTCATCTGGTCATCGCTGTGTCATCAGTAAAACACAACTCCAGTCTCTTTGCAGGCCAAGGGAGAAGAGTCATTTTCAACAGACATGACGGCAGATCCATGAAAGACTCACGTATTTATGGTTGACACAGAACTAACTTCAAAGTATTTCTTTCATCAGTAATTAAATAGAAAAAATGAAAAACACAATAAATAAAATCATAAAAAGGCAATTCGAGCTTAACTGTATGCTAAAATATCAACTTTGCATAACAATCAGAAGCAAGGATTAATTTAAATGCCCCCTTTTCCCGTTCTCTTTCCCCCCTCCTAGCATCTGAGGATACTACTTCGTCCTACTTCTGCAAGCTCTTTCTTTTAAGGTTGATTTATGGGAGTAATTTTCTTCCATTTGCATTTCTATGAAACTTGGGGACCCTGCAGCAGAGCAGAAGCTTATGCTAAAAATAAAAAGGCTTCATAAAATAAATGAAGCTATGTAAGAGCACCCATGGTGGGCTCTGAGTACATCGCATCGCGCATGACAGGGACCGGGTGGAGCAGAGCAGCCCTGTGGTACTCTGGGATCACCTTTTTTCACTGGGAAGCAGATGAAAGATGACTCTGAATTTTTCTACCACTAAAGGATGAAAAGAAATTCACCTTGGATTCGGGTAAATAGCATGTGTGAAGAGACGGACAACGGATTTCTCTATGGAAGTCACTTTTCTCATGAATTTATTATTCTGATTGTTCTGTGGGTTCCTGTTAATGCAAATTAATGATTCATGATTGCTTTAAACTTTTGCACTGTTAACTTACTGGATCAGTAACAAGAAATTCATAGCTTCCCCTAGGGAAAGAAGAAGAAACAAGACCCACCAGCATCTACATGGAGGCTTTATGCATTTTGTATTTTGTTTTGTTTTTTGGGCACTTCCTGTGGGCAAACCATGAATAATTACCCAGACAAATCTTTATACAACATAAGGGGTCTCCGGCTACTGATAATAAAAGCGAACATAAAAGACCTAATCTAAAAGCTATGACTAACCTTTTTTTTTTAAATGGAACTGGACTGCAAGCTCTGTACATAGGTTTGCTTATGAGTAAGGGGGAAAATATTATTTAAAATATGGCCACATCAGCAGCTACCTGCAGTGCAAGATTAAGTGAACTGAACTCCTCTTCCTACAGCTGTGATCCTACTGCAAGATACAGATCTGGTATCACTGGTGCTACCACCAGAGCCTGCACCTCACTGTAACATCTCTAGAGCTGCTGAGGTCCGGTGTGGAGGTCACACAGACTCGCACATCTGCAATGAACTAGGGAAAAGGGAAACATGGGAATCTTTTGTAGGGCTGATGCAGCCTGAGAGAAGCTGCTTATAACAAGTCTATTTTATAGCTAAGCAAATGACGTCTCGGTAAAGCCTTCCCATCTGCTGCTTCCACAAGTAGTGAATACACATGATCCCTTCTTCTTTTAATATTCCTGGACTTTCACTAGAGGGGAATGATGAAACCCTTAGGATGGAAATGCATCTGTCAGCACAGCATGCAGAGGGCAATTATTAAAAAAGCTTCCAAAAAACTCCAGGAATAAACACCATCTTGGGACTAGATTTTGTGGTCTTTTAAAACTTCATTAGTACAGTTTTAAGATCATGATTAGACGTTTAGTTTATGGCTGAGTCCTAGCAAAAAGAGTACAAAACTCCACTGTTTGCAGAGGAGCTGCAGCACCAGGAGTTCAAGAACAGCGATGACCTTGAAAAAAAACGTATGGGCAGCCTACCCTAAGCAGCAATGATTTTACCTTTTCCTGTCTCCATGTAGAACTTCGAGGGAAGGCAAATTGCTGCAAATATCCAAATATCCTGTGTGTCATCCTGTCACAGCTGATTCCTTTTTATTCTTTTCTAGTGAACCTGGTCCTCGGCAGGTATTTGGTCAAGATCCCCAGGGACAGAGGGGAGTCTGCCTTGCTATGCCTGCACTCGTATAAATTCCTTCAGCTGCTAGCATTTTCTATAAGTAACCCTAAAACAAAAGGAAGAAATGGTTAGAAAGTATTTCTGGAGCGCTGCTGCAAACACTTTGGCAGTTGGCTTCCTCTGCAGCTCAAATGGAAGAGCTCTGCTGGCTTTCCTTCCTACACCGCAGAGAGCTAGGACATAGAACGTGATCTCTCAGGTGAAAGGTTGGCTTTTGATTAGTAGAAAACTCTGATGAACTGGTAAGCCAAGTATCTTTTACAAATAAACAAAATATTTCTACTATATGCAAGGATGGGGACATCTACAGACCATCTCCAACCCCTGCTAATATCTCTGTAGCAATGATAAATCACACTACTAAACATCAGTTACTAGTCACTGACATTCACTTGGCTCAAAATACAGACTTTTCTTTAGTGTGAGCTAAAGGTTTATGGCAAAGGTGCAAACTTCAATCAAATGAAAGGAAAAAGTGACGTGAATCAGTAACGTGAATTCACCTATTTGTACCCTGCTGTTTCAGGAGGTACAATCCTTGTGTCTCTGCATTTCTACTTGCTCTAAGGAGACTGAAATAAGACTTGAGGCAGTTACTTCTTAAGAACTTTACTTGTTTGGCTAGAACCAAATTCTTCAGCTCAGCTGCCATCTGAAACAGTTCTAGAAATGTGCCCTTTGGGTTCCTCAAGTTCCCCTCTCCCATGGTGCCTTTCATTCAGTCCACACCGTCCCTCCAAACTTCTTTCGATCATCTAAGAGATCAGCTCCGGGCAGGAACTGCAAGTAAGCAGCTCGGGAATCAAGGAGCATTTTCCCTCTCTGTCAACAGGAAGCGACGGCAGCTGCACAAGTCTGGAAGGAGTTGTCCCCTCGTTCCAGGCTCGGCAGCAATGTTCCCGCTCCCTGGAGAACTAGGGGACGCTCGTGCCCTGCACAGAACCACCACAGGACTGATCTTAGACTGTCTGCTTGGATAGGAAGCTTAGGTACTCCATGTGACTTTGCTTTATATTCCATACTTTTTGCCTTCCTGCACTGACCTAAATACTGCAATGTTTTGTTTACAAGCTCAGCAGGGAACACTGGTTTTGCCCTTGCCCTACATTTCCCTTCCCTGTTTAGCATCTCTAATATATTTATTTTTTTTCTTACTCTTGTTATAGAAGTTAATATTTCATGTTAAATATTTTAATCATCTACTGAAATCTATAGGCTTGTGAGGGGGGCTCATTTTGTGCTGTTTACAGGGTCAGCACCGAATCAATTTATTTACATTATATAAACTGCTATGCAAAAAAAAAAAAAAAAAAAAAAAAAAAAAAAAACACCCCCCTTTTTTTTCCTTTTTAAAAGGCTAAATTTTTTTTAAAAAAAAAAAAAGGCGGACAAAAAAAAAAAAAAAAAAAAAAAAAAGAAAAAACTTTTCTTGCTGCAGTTTATCATTTACAAAACAAAGCAAAACTCAGACTCACCTCTTCTGACATCTATTTTGCCTTTTTGCACCACCAGACTCTTCCCTCTGCACACCTGCTCTCCATCTCCATTTGTCTGATTAATTATCCTCTCTCGTTCTCTACAGGCTCTGACAAGATTCTCTTCCTTCTCCAGCTTCATCCCCTTCTTTTCTTTTTGCCTTGTGCAGCTTAAAGCTCCACTGCAGATGAGATGGCTCCCCTCAAAATGACACATAATCCAGAATCTGCCAATAACAGTCTTAAATAAAGTAATAATAAATAGAACATCTTGGATAAATACCAACTTTTTTAATGATTTATGAATTTGGAAAGTAGCAAGACAGGGAGCTGGCTCTTGGTTTTAGTGCAGTTTGTGCTCTCATGGGGAAACAGCCATATTCAGAGAGATGTGTACAACTGCATTATACACATTATTTCCCTTTAGGTAATGCAGTTACAAGTAGTTTTTGTTACAGTTTCAAGCAAATGCTCTGCAGTCTTTTCTGAACTTGAACACATCACATAGGTGTTCTCATTCCCTCTCCCCCCCACAGTCTCAGACGGTTGGATATAATTAATTCCTATCAGGATTTCCTAATTATCCCTCTCTCGTTCAGCTATCAGTTTGATGAACCTGGCTGAAAATTCCCACTCTTCAGTGAAAATAAACCTGTGTTCCACCACACACAGAGCTTTTATCATGAAAATTCAGTACGTCTGTATTAGTAAGTGATTCAAAAGCAGATACTAGCCTCCAGAAAGACGGCCCTGAGCGTTGCTTGAGAGCTGCAACTGCAAAGAGCACCGATGGGCCACTGTTAGAAGTGCAACCGTGATAGCATCGCTCGAGGTGCAGCTTCGCTCTCTTCCCAAAATTCCTCACGTGACCTTTCCAAGTCTGCCAGCTCCAGATTCTCAAAGGTCAATAAGCACTGGAATATCTTTGAAATAACAGTAGTTTTGCTACTCTACTCTGAGCATTTTGTAGGAGTGGCGAGGATTTGAGCATGGGAATGGGATGGGCATTTCAAAGAATTCAGAGAAGTCTGGAGGTGGTCAAAGGCAGAGACATAATAGGTCAGACTCCCCTACCTCACTCCATTCCTCCTCCTGCTCAAGGGAGGAGGTGAAGTCTGCAAATATTTCCAAGTAATCTTGCAAAGTCATTCAGTAGCACCTGCATAATCCTACTTTCTCACCAGCCATCCTTTTCCTTCATAAAGATCTACTTGCACTGACTAGAAGCCATAGCATACTTTTGCCCTGGGGGTTTGGCTATCTTGCCAGTGGCTCCATCCTTTACATTTGAGGAGGAGAATTCAGTCACATACGTAAGTATGGTGAGATGTGGGTGTCCTGACCAAAAGATTTCACCTTGCACATCCCACCTACAGTTTTGGTTCTCTCTCCCTGCGCATCACGTTATTGCTGCCTGTGAGTCATTTCATTAATCCAGAGAGAAGGCTAGAAAAGTGAATAAACACTCTGCTTCACAACCTTCTGTCCACACTATTTACTTCTCCACTAATGAACGAACAGCTACAAAACCAGAATTATTCTAATTGGGGACATTCAAAGGGACATTATCTCCACTTTGTCAATAGCTGCTGCCTGGGAATACTCTCCAGTGGCAGAGCGTGGTCCCTCCATACCCAATCAGCCTGCAAAGATGACAGTCCAGGAAAGCAGAGGGAGGCCACATATGTGCAAGCTGAAAAGGAGAGCATAGGAGTCTTTTACAGGACTGCACCTTTCCTATAAGGATAAAAATAAAATGAATAGGAGAAAACCAAGCAGAGTTCTGATGCTGGACACATGATCTGGTCCCCAGCAGTGCAAGGACAAAACTCCCTTAAACAGCCCGTGCTGGCACTCAGCACACGCTTAGGTTCTGGAGTTCACTGTGTCTGCCCGGATTGGTCTGCTCATTTATCACAAACATGGTCTGAACCATCCTAGTCTCCCTTCATAAATTTTACAGCTGGCACAGTGGTCCTATAGGTAGTGACAAGAATAAAAATAGTGCAGGAAGGACTAACTGAGGAACAAATTGCCCTCTAATGGAGGAATTAAAGGAATCCAAGGTCTAACTTCTGCCATTATGGACACCTCGTTTCAGCTCCCCCTTGCAGCCCCGCACTGACACAAAGTCTGACGCTGGGCGGGAACACGTATGGATGAACCACAGCTCCATGCAGCCCACGCGTCATCTCAGTTCTCTTCCGACTCACAGGGCACACCTCAACCTTCTCCTGCCTCTTCTGCAAGTGTTATACAGAGCTAAACCTCGGGACTCTTATGTGAAACACCCTAAGGCATTTAATAATTCCCTGTCACCCTGCAGGAAAGAATATTGCACCCTTTCTTCATAAAGCCACCATGCAAAGCACGCAGAAAGCACTCTAAATAACACTCAGGATACTGGCAATAATTTGAAAATCTTTGTGCGAGGGCAGATCTGCTTGTGCTCCTCAAATACTCCTCCTCCTTTGGTGTTATACAGGCTAAAATTCACGAACAGGCTGAAAGACATTAAACAACACAGCATTTACAGGCAGCCTCAACACAGAGATCATTGCCATGCAGACACAGAAGACTTGTGCGTTAAAAAAACATTGGCAGAATGATTTTTTTGATTAATAGAAATTTAAATTAAATTTCACCTTTCATGTACAGAGCAGTTAATTCTAATCAAGCAAGCTCAAGGTTTTCAGTTGCCTGGGTAAGACTAATTAGATTCTTCTGCATTATTAGTTCAACATATTTAATCATACATGGTACACAAACATCAACCTCCTTTTTTAAGTCTTCACTGAAATACCTTTCTAATTTCAAGAACATAATGCACCTCAAAGGCAAATACACGATTTCTGAAGTACTACACAGAAAAGTCCCAGCCTTACTTTTTTTTTTTTTAAATGAGTTTACTTAGTACAGATCACTACCACCTAGATTTTATATAGAAAATAAGCTATGCTTCATGTTAAATTGAAATTATGAAAAGAAGATTGGGGAGGATGACTGTACCTATGCTATGAAAGTGAACAATATTAACATACTAAAGGAATCTCTTATTATTGCAAGATTCCTGCCAGCCAAGAATATAATTGTGACAACGTGACATGAAGGAGGTCTAAGGGGCCAGTACCAGGTGCCTCGACAGCTGTGTGCTCCTAGAGCTAATGATTATTAACTGTTGTTCTTGATAAACAGCTCAGAAAACAACTTTGTGCAAGAGTGACAAATTCATCTACAAAACATTTGATGGCTCTACCTTGTGCCAGCCTAGGTTACAGCTGGATGCAGACGATCTGTTATGTGATACAGAGGTAGACTTAGCTGAGTCACTTTAAATCAGGAATTTCTATTCCTTCCTACTCCTCACATTTTAAATATCCCATAGTAAAAAGCTTCTACAGGGCTTCTTTTTTAAAATGCATAGATATAAGAAGCGATATACCACAGTCAAGTACTTCCCCCAAAAGTCCCCAAGAATTCCTAGCAGAGTAAAATAGAACAGATTACCAAAATTAAGAAGGAAAAGAAAGTCATAGGAGTTAAAAGACAGACCACCAGTCCATCTCATTTTACTCTTTGTTGTAAAATGAAGTATTCCACATGTGGTTTTAAAAGCCAGAAGGGGGAAATAAACGTGTTTATACCGTAAGTGGCTACTTATCAATGGGAAAATGTAGCAGCAACATCAAGAGATTTCAAAGTAACAATTTTATGACCCAGGACACTAGAATGGTAATTGAATGGTGACTGAAAATGTTTGCAATCCCACAGGAAATAGGATTTTTAAATATGAGAATTTCCTACCGAAATGAAATTATTTATTCTGAACAAAGTGGAAAATCCCACAGTTCAAAATATTCCACACAGGAGCTGCAAGGGTTGATGGCACGACTTCCACCTGCCACAGCAACACGACAGAGGAAGCTTCAACCTCTGGAGGAATCCTTTGTGGTAAACCACTGGGCTACCTCCAAAGGAGGCCACCTACAGACCACACCTATAAATGCCAAAGAATTTACCCTCAAACCATTCTCAAACAGGCAGAAAACACACCGTGTCCTAGCCTGTGTTGTTTCCTCGTGAGGCTTTCATAGGGCTTCAGATGTGAGAGAGTCGTGTTGTAGCAGGATGAGTTTTGCATGGCACAGGGACATTATTCCTACCATTTCCTTACTGCTTGTGTCCTTCCTCCTTACTACATTAGAAGGTGGATTTCTGCTTCCTTCCAGTCGGTAGTCCTTGAAGATCTTCCATACTTTAAACTACCGTAAGAGGTTCAGAGGACAGGGAAGATGAAGTACAACTGCAACTGAGGCAAAGCAGAAGAGGAGTTTGCACCATGAAACATGTTAACCTTGAGACAACTCTTGAGGTTTTTATGCAAGACAAAAGTCATAGGCAGTGAGGAGCTGCAAGACACAAATGCAAAGTCTCTGAAAGCAGAACAGATTTAGCCTCATCTTTTCAAGCATCTTTTTCAAGCAAAAAGGGAGATCTCTCAAACAACTAGGACAGAGCAGAAGTTAAGCAGTAAAATTTATCTGTTATTAGCTGCTCCTACAAAAGAGCTATTTATTGAAAAAGTCTCATTTTTAAATATCAAACCCAGCCCTACTTTGGATCACCTCATGAAAAAAGAAAAAAAAGGAGTATGTGTTTTATATCCATCTTTAGGGAAACTTAATTATTTCTGAATGCAGAAAATTGTTCTGAGTTGGAGCAGCAGATAATGCCCCAACCAGAATTTCCTTGATCATTACCCAAGCAGTAGCATTTTTAGTTTAACAACCTGAATCCTCCTCCCTCACCAGTATTTCTCTCCTAACACATTCCATTCTAATTTTAGGCTTTTGAGAAGTTTCTTTTCCAGATCAACCCACTCTTTTCCACATTTAAATAATTTCCAGTTTTTTAAAGAGCTTGGCCTTAGCAGGTGTTTCAGTAGCTAAGTAATAAGAAATGCCTCTTGAGAACCTTCTTCCAAGTTTCCCAAATGGATTTAGCCTGGAAGTTTCAGAAGAATAGTATCAGGCAAAATAACTGTGCTATTTAATTTCAAAAATTTGAATAAAGCTCATTTAAAAAAAAAAAAAATCTCTCAAAAAGAAAGCACTTATGCTCTTTGTTAATGTAGAAAGGGGGTGTGTTAAGAAGCAGTTGCAATGCAGGCAATACCTGTAATTAACTTGAATGCAGTAAAATTTAATAAAAATAATTTTAGAAGCTTAACATGGAAGAAAATGGTGCAACTCCTCCTTTTTATTTTTCTGAATAACTTAGCTGCAGAGCAGCCCCAGGATAAAGACTGCGAGTAGATTTGCAACCATGAACCAAGCAGCTACATTCTAGAGCAGAAAACTGTGCACTTGTCCAAGCAACAGAGACTGGACACGTAATTTAGACCCTGTAGCCCCAGGCAGCTCAAGGGTGGTTATTATCAGATTTAGAAGCCAAACTGAAGCAAGGTCAAGATGTTTTCATGAACAACACCCCTTCTCAGACAAAACAGTTTGGTCCCAATGTCGCCTCCGACTGTGTGAAAGCTGCAGTTGGTCTCTTTCTGCCCCACAAATGATGCGATGCAGTCAGCTCTTGCTTCCCTTTGCACTCCCAAGGACTCCGGGGAAACCTGCAGCCACTGATGCCTCTCTGCCTTTACGCCGTTAGGGCAGACCCCGCGATGCCGGCGCCTGCTGGAGCACAAGGCTGGCCATTTTGGGAAAATAAAAGCTTACATCAGGCATTGTTTACAGACTCATCAATGCAGATATTCACCTACAGCCACAGGGCTGATCTTTGCTGAGCTGCTAAATTTCCCTAGGGTGCAGGAGCATCTTCCACTTCAGCAGTAAATACGGCTCTAATAAAAAGCTGAATCTATCCTAGTAGATCAGTGCAGAGGTAGCACCTGCAGTAAAAAAAAAAAAAAAAAAAAAAAAAGAAAAATCCAAAAATCAATGCCAGCTTTAAGAACCTAAACAGTTCAACCTTTGTAGCTGTAGCTTTAGTCATTTAAAAAAAAAAAAAAAAAAAACAACTGGCATGTGATACAACAGCAGCCGTGCCCTGTGTTACTTTTCCGTGTGATATACCATTTCCATTTCCTACTCCCTTTGCCCCATTAACTTCTTCCAACCTCTCCGACTATAAAAACTCCCTATTTTAAAACTGCAGTCAGTACCCAAAGAGTTTTCTTCGATGGTGGAAAGCTTTCTGGGAAATGTTTCTTCAGCATTTTTTTAAACCTAGGAATGCAGTTTTCCAGAGGTGAGATGTGCTTAAGCACCTGCGTAAAGCAAAATGCATCGTGTCAGCTTGCAAGAACATTTAACAGTATTTTTGTCTTTTACAGTACGGGTCTACTGCCTTCTACCATTGATACCATTCTTCCTCCTATTTGGGCTTCCCACAGAGAGTTACATCCCCAGGCCGAGCACGCAAACCTCCTGAAGCACCTGTATAAGGACTAATGCCTCCTCCTTGTTGGCAGCACAGTTTAAAGCGCACGCTTCTGCTTGCATATGCAAATAATTAAGGGCTTCTGTTCCCTCCTCCTGCTCGCTACAGCGGCCTTTCTAAAGCGCCTTTGAGCATGGACCGAATAAAGGCTGAACAGGAAAAGAGGACAAGAAATGAGAGCAAGCGGCACTCTCGTTATCCCTCGTGTCAGAAGATGTTACATAATTGGGCCTCCAGCCCCAGACGCGCGTGGCAGCTCCCACAGCGTGAGCCACCCCTGCGGATGGGAGCTGCACGCCGCCCTCTCACAGCCCCCGCGGCGAAAATGAACAGACCTTCCAACGCACGTGTTCCTCGAAGGCGCCTCCCTCCCTCTGGCCTCTCCCTCGGCAGTTCTTTCCCCTCTCCGTGGGGCTGGTGGATACGCGGGACACCGAGCAGCACAGGGGCCCGGGGCTGTTCGCCAGATGCCACACGAGGCGCCACAAGCGCGCGG
>VZSV01000277.1:568396-601462 GCA_013398735.1 Nothocercus julius
GACCGATATATATTAAAACCATATAACCTGCTTTTTTATATATATAAAAAGCACTATATATTATATATATAAAGACAGTATATATATAGTTTTTTTAACATATATATATAGGCTTCCAGTTGGCTCTATAAGTATTTTATATATATATAATATATATAACAGAAGGCAGCCGTGTTGTGCATGGTTTCAGCCCCCGGTGTGCAGCAGCAGGGCACACGGCTCTGGACAGCCCCCGTCTGCCGCCCCAGCTTTCCCAGGAGCTGCCGCCTCTCCTCTGGCAAGGCGGCCCCAAGCCCTGCTCCAAACACACCTGCCCACTGCTCCAGGCCCTGCGCTTCCTGGAGCTCCTCGGGGTCCCACGGCGCTTTGCCGGAGTTGCCCAGGCTGGTCACTGCAGGATAGAGTGCAAAACGTTAGTGTGAATTTAATGCAGGGGAAGGATCCTGCCTTGGGGGGCTGGAAAACAAGCCAGGCCCAGGCATGTGCCCAAAGCCCCATGCTGAACTGATGAGAAGGCACCGGCTTTGGGGTCACATCATGATGTTTTACTCACCTAGCCCTCTTGGGAAACATGGATCACCCTGATGAGGCGTGGGAATGGGAATGCAGGAATGACGCTCTTAGTGCCCTCTAAAATATGCATAAAGGGACTGGGACTTGGATCCAGCTCTAATCCCTCTCACTGCAGCCTGGATAAGTCACAGCGCTCTGTTGTATTATCATTTACAGCTGGTGAGTAATATTTGCATAGCTTAAAGAAGTCACAGTATGAAAAATAGATCAATATATGCTAGGCACTGCAATAACAGATGTATCTAGATAGATAAAACTGAAATACTTAAAAAATCGTCTTTGCAGAGATTGAGTGCTAAGCAAATCCTTGAGAACTTTAAAAAAAAAAAGTCCAAGTTGGGCAGACTTTGAGTGTGAGCATGATTAACAACTTTCCTTCTCCTCTTCCCCATCACCTTCAACACAGATGTACTTTGCAAAGCAAAGCTGTGCAACATCTCAACCGCACCAGGGACAGCAGGAGGAAGGAAGGATGGAACACAGTTTATTAAAACCAGCTTATAAAGCCCTAGGACTACTTTGTAAATAAGACTAGAGGTCTTTTCCACCTTGAAGCTCTGAAGATGGGACCTTTGTAGCTTTAAGAGTCTCCAGATTAGAAGAATCACATCCTTTCTGGAGCCTTGATTTCCTTTATATCCTTTTCCTGAGGCAACTAACCCATGTGTACTCAGTGTGCCTACCACAAAAGTTTTAACTGCATCGCTGGAAGCACTTGAATTTCATCCTAGACTCTCATAATACTTTCACAAGTATTTGCTTCACCTCAGTTAAGAAACAAAACCAAATACACAAGAGGAAATATTTTGATCACAGAATAAAACAAGGTAGCAAACCACAGCCAGAATACTGAAAATCAGGTATTTAAATTAGAAAAATAATAATAATAAAAAAATCAATATCCTTGTAGGCAACCTTCCATTAGATGGCAGAATTCTTTGGATCCAGAAACACTGTTAAAACACTGCAAATAAAATAGTAACCCTGTCCTGCCGACCCCAAGCAACAGACACTCCAAGCATTCCAAATTCGCTATGAGCGGCAAATTTCAGGCACAGGACCTGGAGGTCACCACCAGTAGGGACACTGACCATTCATGGGATATTTGCCATTTCTTCCTGAACTTTCAGAACAGTCTCTTGTACCCAACTGCATGTCCAGTTGCATACCCTAAAGTTGAACACAAGAAGAACACAGCAATTGTCTCTGGAGGGAACTTCTGACTAATTAAATCCCAATTAAAGCTCTTTATATAAAAAGTAATGTTTAAATTAAAAAATATTACAAGGGAGAGATCTGACAGTGGCACAGGTAGAACATCATGGTTACAGCTTAGAAAATGAACAAGTTATTAAATGAGGAACTATGATCAACCAGCTCTTCACATAAAACTACATGAAGACCTTATGAAAACACACGGATTTTTTTCCCCCACAGCAACAGTAACAGTTGTTCACCGTTTAGGTAATATTCTGTATCTACAGAAGTTAAGTTTGGAAATATTGGCTATTCTTACCAATTCTAGCATGAAATGCTAACCAGATGCATCCAAAGTGGAGCTGCACCTGTGCTAGTTTTGTGAAGAGCAATGACATTTCCTTCCTCCTTACTCTGTGCTCATTTCTGAACTCCTAAGACCATCCCAGCAGAACACGTGGCATTTTTTCCACTCCCAAGCCTAGAACAGCTGCAGAAGTCACTCCTGTAGACGGCTGCTCACACCTCGTGCATTCATAAGCTGGGACTGCTTCCTGTATTTCTGCTCCTCCAATACACATACAACCAAACCATAAACATTTCCGGTATTGCTGTGCCTTCCCTAGCAATATACAGCACAATCACATCATACAAATTAGCCTTTTAAAGCAAAGCCCTGATTCAAGTCATAAAAATGCAATCTTTCACGCTGCCCTCTTTTTGCAGGATAGCTTCTTCACTGTCTCAGTGCCACGGCCTTTGTTGTAGGGCCTGAGGTGATCATACTCATTTCAAATTGCTCCTTTTAGCTTTTACCCTCCACCCACAGGTCCTTGGCTTCTCTTCTCACTGGTTATTGCACCCTGGGGCTGCAGAAGAGGCGCCCGCCTGTTTTTGCTTCTTCCGGCGCTTGTTCAGGAGGCGGTTGTTGGATGTTTTCAAGTCTTTAATTTTCACCTGATCATAATCCACCCTCATGGTAGCCAATGCACTGGTCATCTCCTCCTGAAACCAAGAAAGCCATTTATGTAAAACCCCAAGGCACAGGCACCACCGCCACTCCATATTCCTGCCAAGAGATGAATGCACAGAGGGCAACCCTGTTATGCTGCAAGCAGAAATAGCTGGGCCCTTTCTCTTGCACTGGACTATGACTAAAGGCTTCGTTCTACTCAAGGACTCATTCAGGAAGGGCTGGCCAAGAGTCTGTGAGCACCCAGGACCACACTCAGCTGGCCTAAATTCCACCGTGTCCCTAGGCCTGGCATTTCTTCCTGGCTGCTATTGAGTCTGGACCTCTTAGAGCAGGCAGAGCAGCTGCTTCGCTTGCTCTGTTACCAAAGTAGGTTAAGCAGGAACTAGAATAAAGAGTCCACACAAAGTTGTTTCCATGTACGTGCTGCAAATTCGCACTCCTCCTTACTTCAAATTTAATGATACTGTGGCAGGCCAATCTTAAACCTCTAGAAAGGTTAGGAACAAAAATCTGCTTAACTGAATGTCTAAGAATTCAGATATTCTAAAAGCTTAGTCCAGGAAGGGAAATAAAGATCAAATATTATTGGAATGCCAAAGGTCCAAGGGAGTAATGCACTGAAATGAAGAAGGCCAAGTGAAAATGTCCTTATGACACCTTTGACTTGAAAGGCAGAAGTTGTCCAGGTCCTCTTTTATTTCTGTATTTTAATCATAACATAGTTTAACAGCTGACAAAACACATCAGTAATCCAAGTGAAATCAGTAATCACTCGAATACATTACAGAAAAATTGCAGTAATCTACATGCCAAGCACTGTTAAGTGCAGAAAAATCAGAATTAATTATAAAAAAAATGCCAACCTGACAAACGCCAGCATGGAAGAGTTAAGGCCTGCAAACCACTTTGAGTCTGCCCTATAGTTTCACTTTGCAGGAAGCATTCAACTGTCATCATTCAAACAGCAGGTGAGGCACCAGACTAGATTACAGTATTTTACAATACAGCAACAGATTAGGAAAGCTGAATGCGGCCTACCCCTCTGCCCTGTCTCCCTACATTTTCATCATCTCCTTCACTTTAGCCCAATATTCTCCAAACTCCCTCACACTGCCCCTTCTCTTACCTGGTTACATACAGTGGTTCATCAGGTAGCATCATTAACACCTCTAATCATAACCATTTTATTTGGCAATATTCTGTTTAACTGTAAAGCTGTTGGAGAAGGCTCAGAGAGCATTCTTCCTTTACATGCAGTTATCATATAAATCACTGTCCCAACATCACCTCCAAGGGAATAAGGATCCAAAGACAGGCAGCCTCTCCAATGTATCATCAGACTTGACTCCAAGAAACCTGAAGTGTGATTGACTCACCTTAACTTCATCCCAATGGTCCTTATCTTCTTGCAGTACCCGAGCAGTATGAAGAGGAGTTGGTGGCACTGCCATGGATCTCTAGGGAAAAGGATAACACAAAAAAATGAGTTTTCTGTGAAAACATCCTTAGGAAGTGACTGCTTGTTCTTCTGGGTATATGATGGTCATAAAACTTACCTAAAAGGTCTTCAATGGCCCCCATTATTCATGCTTTCATACACCTCCACAAGCTAATATACAGTTATTCTGTATGAGGCAGAAAAGGATTACAGACCCCACACAATAAAAACGTGTGTAAAGAAAAAAAAAGGAGGGAGTTCTTGGTTCCTAAACTCTGTTCCCTTTCAGTCCAACCAATTAGCTCCATGCTGTATATATTTTTATGTCCATTTGGTATTTTTAAACCATCATTTCATTACTCATTAATCATCACTTTAGAATTGTTAATATGACCTTTTTCTTCTAGCATTTGTCCCAGGAGAAATATTCTTCCACGCACACATTATCTCACATTACCATTTCATGAGATCATAAATGTGCCAAAAAGGGGAAATTACGCTATTATTCAGAGGAAGGACTCGGGATTCTGGCACAGTGCAGAAGACAATGCTTTGCTTGAGGTGCTCTTCCACCTAAGACATAAAATTGAGATCTCTGCTCACCTGCCATGAAAGACCTGTTGAGTTTTTTAATTACAGTAAGGTATCATTTCTGCAGGCCAAAGCACAGCTCCTTAGCTGGATTCAGCACGGATACAATGGCATTTTTTTTCCCCAGATCATAGCCCAAACCATGATTTCATTTGGATACTCTATCTTCCTTTTGCTTTCTATCCAAGCTTGCTGTCTCATGTGGTGGCACTTCATACAGAGGCAGCTACGCATGAACAAAGTCTAAAGAGATACCTGTAGACACCACTGTAAATAAAGCATTGCATTTAAAGCAATGCTTATACTCCACTGAGCTCACAGTACCACTGTATCAAGTTCTGCAGTGGTTCCAGAAGGAAGAGAGGAAACCATGGCTCCTGCATCCTCTGGAGAAGCAAGATCTGCTGCTCCTAGAGCGTTCGGTCAGCTTCACTATCTAGCTTGGCTCTTTGGTGCAGCCCTAGTCTATAGATTTTTGTCTCTATCTCCTTATTAACTGGTTAAATATGTATTTCAAGTAACAGGCATGGCTGCGGGTGCTGGCTCCCTTAGCTATTAGGCACTCAATCAGTAAAACTTATCCCCTGTTGACGTCCTCCTAAACCACCAGGTCTGAAGACCTCCTTCTTGGGCTTCAAACAGTTATGCCGTATGTATGAGTTCTGATCAATGATTACATGTGTATTTGTTTGCAACACTTGGAGAAGTTGTCTGGGTTCTGTTCCTAATTTACAGATTTTTTTTTTTTGTAAAATTAAGATTTTTCAGCTTTCACCATTCCAAATGGAGACATTATCTCTTCACCGGGACGTTATACAGCTACATTTCAGCGTGTTTCTGAAGGATGTGAGGTACTTGGACAAGAGACCTTATAGAAATGCTGGCTATGAGTTAGGCCCCTGTTCTGCTCCTTCCTCTGAGGCTCAGCAGCATGGGAAAAAAGGGCAGTCTACAGGACAAGTGATTTTGTTTGTGGCTGATGTTAATCTGGGCAGTAGGAAACAAGACTAACCTCCTTTTAGGTATAAATGTAAGAAGAAGGTGAGAAATATAAGCTATTATTCTGAGTGACATCTGCAGAGCAGAGATGATCCCCTGAAACTGCCTGCACACAACTGACCTCGATAACACTTGGGATTCTCGTCTCCTGTTAGAAATAAAAAAATACTCAATTATGAAACAGGGTCCTTTATTTCCAAAGATAGTTTCTAAGGAAAAGAGAACTAAACCAAATCACTGAATGAAACTTGAACTGGGACCGTATGCTCTGGACAACCTTATCTGGCAATCTCTCGTAGGGCACTAAGCCGAAAGCTTTGCTGCTTCCACGGGTGCTTCTGAACTCTGCCAAGGCTGAGAGCACCCACTGAGCATGAGGTTCTGCACTCACACAGTTATGCACAGTGGTGCCCGAGACTGCTAATAATAGCTCCTTAAATCCTACACTGATGAAGTAAGCGTGGTTTATTTTTACTATTCTAAAGGGAGTAACACGTGTGCGTGCTGCAGTCAGCAGTGACTGCCTCCTCAGAGAAGGTACAATTATATTTGGCTTTTGCTTACAAGGATGATATTGTGGGTTTCTCTCTTTGCATGTCCTCTGGTAACACCAGGAAGAGTTTTGGTTTTGCAGACACACGTACCTTTGTGGAGGGCATTCTAAGTTAATTACGCTGTTAACAGAAATTAACAGAAATCTATTGTGCTGTGTCCAGCTACACTAAGTTCTGCATGTCAGATTTAATATACTGCTCCCTTGTAAAAAACTACATGAAACTCACGTTAATCCAAGGGTGATTCATAAACTGAGAGACTGTCATCCTCTCGGTTGGGTCAGTCTTCAGTAAATGGCGAATCAGCTGCTTGGCTGGAAAACAGGACCAACATGACATGTTGTAGTCTACCACTGTGTTCCCAAATAACCTTGAGAACACAAAGACCTGCAGAATGAAGGAAGATCATTTGGCAGAACTCAAAACACCTACCTATTGCTGTTCCCATGTTAAGAAAACACGTACAGCGTGGGCGGTTATTATATTTGAAGAGGCAGAACATGAAAACATTCAAAAGGGAAGAGGCAGGAAGGAAAAAACACAGGATTTGGGATTCTATCTACACTGTCTATCTCACAAGACCACTGTTCTGAGAAGAAAAGCTTGAGAAAACAGAAACAGCAGTAGTAAGCTGCCATCAAAATGACAGCCACAAGCCTGACATTACGGGCTGAATGAATGCACGGGCTGACGTTTTGAGAAACAACAGACATCAAAAACTGGCGCAGGCCTTGAAAAAAAAAAAAAGGACAAGAAACTTCTTTTTGACAATAGAGAGGCCACTAAAAGGACAACAAAGTCACAAAAATGGATTGTGTAAGCAGCCTTTGCAGCAGCTCTCTGTGGACATGTATCTGCCAAGGCGAAAGAAATGAGTACTACGTAACTGAGACATGAGACAATGAGAGTTTGGACAAGAGTTTCAGCTATGTGGATGGACAGGAAAGACTACATCTAAGGGATGTTTTTGTTTTTCCTACAGACTTTAGCCTGACTTGCTTAAGGGGTCCTAGAAAAACTTCTGAGTAAGAGTTTTGTTTTAGCAACACTGAAATTGAAATGACTACACGTTTGTAAGGAGCTGTCAGAGGTGGAGATTTTGCTTTGATGATATAAGTTGTAAAGGAGGTTTACAGTAGAGATTACCCAGAATCTAAAGTGCACAAGGAAACCAAAAGAAGTCAGAAGCCTGTAGGGTGATTACAGGACATTGCTGGGGAGTTTAGTGGAAGTCTCCATAGGTGAAGCAATAAAGAAATGATTAGGGAGAGAAAGAAAACCAGAATACAACAGAAAAAGGGAGGGCAAGAAGAACCTGACTACAGCAGCTGTCTGATCAGCCTAGAGCAGGGCACATGGCAAGCAAAACTTAGCAGGTTCAAAGGTACAGGGTACCTATCTTAAATGAGGCAAAGAGGAATGCTGAACATTTTTCAACTGAATACTCACCTAACATTTTAGTAACTGCTCTAATATGAACAAGACACACAGCAGACAGAATATTAAGTCAGAAACCCTTAAACAAAACATTTTTATACTTAACGTGCAGTAGTCTAAATTGTACACCCAGCCGTGAGATCCAATGAGGGGCTACAATGCCACATGTCCCAGCACTATCCAATGACACTGTGCTGCTGCTCAATGACAGACAAGAACCAGGTGCTAACACATTTCTAGCAATATAAAAGGGTGTTAGAAAAAAAGATGTGCTTGGGGTTGCTAACCTCTCTACAAGGTAATTGTCAGGTGAGACTTCCACTTTAATATACAACCAGAGTGACAGGGGAACAAAAGCACCCACTTTCAAGGCACACCGGTTTGAATAAACACAGGCCACAGGTAAACAGCAGCACCTTTTGTCAACAACCTGCACAAAATAAAGGGATAAATCGTTGGCCTTGATTTCAGTGCCAGCAAATTTCCACATCATCGAAACGTAGCATGAGCGGTTGCTGTCCTCTCACTAACGGGATCACCAAAGAGGGCAAAGACTGAATGAGTTCTGAGGACAGAGTTTGCCTTTCTTCTGTCTCAGCTTGCACTGGAGCTGCCCTGGTAGCCTCCTCTCTGAGCATTAAAGACTTTTGCTTGCAGAGGGTTTAATCTGGGTTTTTCACTGGCTTCATCTTGAAAGAAAGCTTTCTGTAGTCATTTACTTTCTGTAGTACTTATGTTGCTAATGTTTGAGTTCCCAGTCTGTCTCTGTATCGCCTTACAAAAAATATTTTAAATTTCAAACGGGAAACAAAAAAAAGACACTTTTTTTTTTTTTTAAAGAAACAGTCCCATGTAAGCCTTCTCTGTTGCAGCACCAGCACACTGTGCAAAAACTCAGAGACAGTGAACAGTCAGTACCTTCCTCTGATACTTCAGCCCATTCTGGATTGGGAAACCCATATTGCCCCATCCGAATTCTTCTCTTCATTCCTGGAGAAATGGCTTGTCCAGTGTTTGAGTAGAACGGAGGGAATCCACACAGGCTATAAAAGAAGTACACAGAAAAAGAATGTTAAAAGTAGGAAACTCCGTTTCATCTCTTAGAAAGTCCCATACAAGCTTATATTTTTCTGCAGGTTACACAATCCTAGTGACTAACTCATTCTCAGTGTAAATTAATAAAAGAGTTACTATTACAGCAGTGAAAGGAGGCAAAGAGGACTTTTCCTTTCTCTCTTCACCTGGCCTCTTCTCAAATACTTACAGAATATATGTGATGACCCCCAAAGACCACATGTCACATGATTTATCATACTTCTCAGGACCAAGCACTTCTGGGGCTGAGGAGGAGATTAAAACAGAAGTTAGCAGTGTACCATATATCTCCTTTCATCTCCATCACATTGTAAACAGCAGCATATTAATATATCAGATAGCAAAGGCATTAAAAAATGCAACTGATTGCTGAAACTGAGGAGCATTTTCCACAACAAGTGCCTAAGCACAACTATGTAGATTTAAACACGAGGAATGGAGCTGGCAAAACGCCCAAGTCTTCACCTTAGCATCTTCCTGCTCAAGAGAGTACCAAGACAGCAGAAAAGCAGAAGGAGCTATAGCTAAATGTGTACAGGGAGACACAGCACTAAACACAACAGGAGCGCATGTTCCAAAAACCAGAATAAAAAGGATCTACTACAGCTGGGGAAATATTTTGGAAGGGTACCTAGGTGGAGTACATTTGGCTCCAGCAACTATAGTTAGCCCCTCTAGAGCACTGTATTCTTCACTAAGTAAAAAAAAAATTGTACAGAGATGCATTTAGAAAAGATTTTTCTTTCCCTGGGGCAGGTGAACTGGCAGTGAGCTGACTTTGTAAGGAAAATGATTCTTTAAGCATATGAGCAAACATACTGGTTCACAAAAAGGTGCTGAGAAGGGATATGTCAGCCTGTTTGTATAGGAATAAAAAAGCATAAAAATATATAATGCATAAAGTCCTGAAAATTTAATTACTAATTCCATTGTGTGTGTGTGTATATATGTGACTGTGTGTGTATATATAAAAATAAATAAATAAAAAAACTACACAGAGAGAAAAGCACCAGGAAAACATTGTTGTCACACATACACACGTATACCTGTCCGTTACCAAGTATCTTTCATTACCAAAAGCAATAAATCACCTACCTAGTAGAAGGGAACTTGGTCTTATAAAACATTAAGCCCTTTTCCTCCCAAATAAATTCCAAGCGCTGACAGCATCGGTCATACCATATGGTGAATGACTAGCAACTCCAAGACCAAAAGGGATATATACACTCTTGGAGTGAGCACAGGACAGTGCAATGTGGCACTCATTACATGGTTCCCTGTCCCTGCACAAAATGTGGGCAAAATTTTAGCTATGTTTAAGTCACTTTGGTCTTTATTACTAACTCCTCTGTTTGCCAGCTTTAGCAAGCTTTACAGCTGGGGGAATACTCTGCCTGTTCTCCTCTACTGCATTAGTTAAGCTAAGGGAACTTTTGCAAGAAAAGATCTAAATGTTACAAAGTGAAGTTAAAATTACAGCTTTTATAGCATCATCTGCAGAGGAAACATCAGGATTAGTGCAGTGTAATCAGAAGCAACATGTTCTCTCTCATTGCTTCGCAATCTCTTCCACTGTTAAAACAGTTTCCTCTGCAACCAAGGAAGAAAGAAAGAGGACTCAGCTGTACTGGAACCAGTATAGTTTTGGTTGGGTTGAATCTCATTTAAAATTCTCCAGGATTCTTTTTGTGTTATCTCCACAGGAAATTTGTGATCCATTCCTGCTGGCCCATTTCAAGGGAGGATAACAGACTTGGACATGAAGAAATGCAGTTTGGAGTACTTACCCACATAATAAGGAGTGTAACAGGGGGTCTGCAGTGCATTTTGTACTGTGGTTTCTTTGGCAAAGCCAAAGTCTGTGAGTTTGAGTACAGCATCCTTCTCCTTAGATGTGTAAAGTAAGTTTTCAGGCTGAAAGAGAAAGCATAAACAGGTCAGTGACCAGAGGTCTCTCTACTGAGCTGTAAGGTCAAACCATTCCTGCTTGTGAGGACCAGTTCCAGCGCCTGGGTCTCCTTTCCCTCACATCCCTATCACACCATCCTCTCAGCAGAGTGAGGATCAAGATCCTTTTTCATCACGGAATTTATGGAAGTAAATCACAAGACTCCTGCTGGATCAAATGGGTATCAAATCCCGCCTCCTGGAGCCTTCCTGTCATTCCCTTTACCTCCTAGGATTATTCTGTCTGACCTACACCACTTGCTCTGATAACACTCTGTCTGGCATTCAAGTAACTGAGCTAAAGGACAAGAGGAGTCATCAACCAAGTCCTCTACAAGCAACTGACATCACTTCATCAAAATTAACTACTACAGCCAGCAGATCCATCCTGTCTCCTCTCCTCTGTCTCTTGAAACCTGAGCTAGCTCCACACTTACCCCACATGCCTCCTTAAAGGCTCTCCAAATCCAGAAGTGGCACCGAGAGAGTCCAGGGATGACCGGACATCCCCAGAATCTGCAGTTGTTTGGACTTGTTTCCCAGTTTCTCAGGGAGAGGAAAGCCCTGTCCTGTTGCCTGCTAATGCTGAGGGACTTGAACAAGCTGGAAGGACTGGAAAAGTTGGAGGACTGAAGGTCTACTGAGAAGTTTGTATCATTTCTGTGTCAGTCCACTGAGGGTTTGAGGCTAAGCATTTCAGTTCCTGTGGTGGTGCTAGGCAGTGCTACCAGCATAGCTCTGCAAACACAGTTAAGCCAAAGCTCCTGCTATAATCTGTCTCATACTACATATCTCTAAGCTATAAGTGTCTTAGAGTAGCTATCTTGCCTTTGTTCATGCCATGCGCTGGACAGAGCACAGATAAAACTTAACACGACAAAGCCTGTCAAATCTCCTCCAGAAGGTCTGGGGACAAGCATTAGCTAAATCTAGCACTCAGTTCCACGTGGCAATAATTGGGATCTTCCTGTTCTTCCAAACACATACAAATACTATGGACTTGGACTGGGTGCAAAGAATTGCTAATGTTCCTCCCATATATGGAAGAGTATTATTTCTGCCATAGTACTTCTCCCATGCTACTACTCAAGTCCTGAAGTTTTTCTGAAGCACTTTTTTTTAGGCAAGTAAAACTCTGAAACTAATAACTGGCGAGGACTGTAGACAGAGGTACAGCACCTAGAATTAGTTAGCTTCAGGCAGGCTTATTTGCATGTGAATCAACGGATTTCAAAATAGTGATATCTCCATAATTAACCATCTGATTAATCACCTAGATTCTTTTGCATTCCATATGCAATTGGATACGTGGATAGGTTGGCCTTGGATTAGATGGGAGTAAACACATCTCTTCTCCCACTGGTAAAGGGACAGGAATGTTGCTCATCTAATTGTAGCCCTATCTCTGTTTTAACCAGCTGTCCATTCATTTTTCCAGCTTCTGTTCTTTCCTTGCTGCCCACATCCCTCCAGACTCACCTTGACATCTCTATGGGCAATGTTCATTGAATGAAGATACTGGATGGCTGTTCCAATGTCTCTCATGATTTCAGAGGCCTCTATAAATAAAATTCCAGAAAAAGGTCACATTAACATTCCCGCTGTAACTCAGGGCCACGCTTGGGAATGCTCATGACTTACAAACAGCTTGCTGAACACAGGCCTAGCGTCAAGGCTCGCAAACCTAAAATTAGCCCCAACAGCTGTGTTTTGGTTTGCAGGCAACCATACCCCCCAATTCCCCGGCTGCACAGCCCTTCTCCTGAGGAGGCACAGAAACAGAACAGCTCAGACTCCTGATTTTTAGGAGCTTGTCAATTTGTGCTTTAATTTGCTTACCAAAAAGGGATCAAGAGTAGAGTAGCTAAGCGAGCAACATAAGGCTGTGGAGAAAAGACTCCCAACCAGGACACGTCCTTGGTTGTCCAGGACAGAAGTTTAACTTTCAGCCTCTGACTCAGAGGCATTTGGTCTAATGGATTCGCTAAAGCCAGAGCAGCAGTATGAAATCTTTATTTTAGGATAGGCCCCATCTTTGTTCCTCGCTTTCTTTAATCTTTTTTCCTTATGAGAAACAAAAATCAAAAGAAACGTTGAAACGCTCGGTTCTACAAAGCCCAAATTGCTGCCCTTGTGACGATGTTTCTAAAATTTAACATACAGCCCAGAAGGAAATTCTTGTGGCTGGTGAGCTGCCTTGCAAAAGCAGTCCTAAGTTTGCAAGAGTAACTACACGGGGAGCTGTTTCAGAGCAGGCAGCAGTGACATTTCCATGGTATCAAGAGAACATTATATCACATCTTCCTTGGGAAGGAAACCAAATTCAAAGTGATTCTCTGTTTTCTGCACAGGTAGAAATCTCAGCTGCAGGAGCAAGAAGGAAAGCAGAAATTCTTGTGCTGTAACCTGGAAACCTGTTCCCACAAGGCTCGAGATTGAACGCAGACAGAAGGGGACAAGCAGAAGGCAGAGACACTCATCCCCTTCAGTTCAAGCTTTGTGCTACTTCCTCCTTCCTGGCTGAGGCCAAGGCCTCTAGTTCCTAATGGAAAGTTGCAGACAATGTATACAGAAATGGTCAGTGAATCTGCTAATTCCAGGAAAAGGGGGTTAATTTATTGCAAGAGACTAAAGGTATATTTTTGTCTTTAAACTCCAAAATGTTTTCTAAATAAGTACCGTGAATATTATATAAATGGTATTTAATTCAAAAAAGTCATGCTTTTCATCAGAATAGAGAGGCTAATTATCACAGAACTGATTTTCCATCTGGAGTCTTGTACTTAACAGGGGAACAAAGAATGTGACTGAAAATGCTCCTTTTCCCCCTGAAGAATCCTGCCCCATAAAGCATTCATCACAGGGCAGGAAACACAGGGCCAGTAAAAGCCTGGCCTCTGTACCACGCTTATAAAAGTCACAATTATTTATAAACTCAGGTGTACATTTTTTCCCCTTCTAATCAATTTGTGAGGATGTCCATTACGAACACGAATGTTTTTACCCCAAACAGAAACAAGCTCTTGTCTGTTGTGAATGGGCAAGAGCTGCAGTCAAGCGCATCCGTGGTACACTAAAAATAATAAATAGCAATGACACTAAAAGTGACAAGGCTACTCTCTCACAAACTCTGTCACTGACTCATAGCAGGCCCTTAAAAACGCACAGTCCTTATTATAAATGAGCAGGCTTGTTTACAGTGTGGTTAATAACACTTCCTTTCAAGCAGTGCTTCAAAACCCTTGAATAAGAGATGCGCCATCAGAGGCGATTTGCTTATTATATTCATCACCTCACAGCACAGCTCAGCACACGATGCTGCTTGAGGAACAGCCAGAAAAGAAATCACAGGAGGGCTGTGCTCGCAGCATTAGAGGTGGCTCTGGCAGAAGACCAGGGACTAGAATAGCAGAGGCTCTGATGGTTCAGAAATGAAGCCACGGAGCAGATTTGTATGAGGAACTTTCCTCTTCACCTGCCACGCTGTGTCTGAACTTCAGCAATTCTGGAAACTCCTCATCACCTGGGGCCTTTAAAGGTCATTGTTTAATAGAGAGTCAGATGGAAAATTAACAGACAAAAACACAATTACAAAGCAAAATTCAACAGAAGGAAAAATCCTGTGAGAATTAAGCAAGGGCATAGAGGAGCAGTCTCACAAAGTTGAGCTTTGATTTTTCACCTCTCTCTGTGAAGGCCTGGTCTCCTCTCTCCTGGATCCTGCTGAACAGCTCTCCTCCCTCCATGCTGAAACAAAGCATACAGAAAATAAACCGAGATGAGCAAAACCCTCACAAATTAACACTTGCCTGTGCATCTGCTTAACTACACAGAATCATTGCACGAAGGGATTAGAAAAGATTACAGCCTGCCTCCTATCCCAGTGCCTCCCAAACACCACGCCCCACTTGAATCAATGCAGAGAGCCCTTCTGATATGGAATAAATACGAAGCAAAGCAAGATCAAGGAGTTTGATGCTTCTGGTTTAATATACACTGACACAAGGAACATGACACACATAGCTGGGAGGTCAAATACACTGACACAAGCAGGCTGAGAGTAAACTTGTTTTGTCTAACGGTTGGACTTGAAGGAAAAGGAGAGAAGAAACCAGACAACCTGAAAAGGATTAATTTGCTTCCAAGGAAGATACCCTAACTGCAGCACTGCAGAGAGTAGGAAAAGTTATAGTCAAAACAGCAGCAAAAACTGACAGATCATAGGAAGTTGGAAGCTGAGCACAAAATTCATCATATTTGAGAGACATGTCTCAAGACTTTATTAATTACAGTTGATGCTTTCAGGAGGATTAATTGTCATGGGGTGCAGGGGAAGTTTTTTTCTGGTTAAGGTTCCTCATTCCTCCTTCATACGAGTTGGCAGCTACATATTTCCCTCCCCATTATGCAAGTGCAACAAAAGCTTTGCTGTGCAAGCAAAAATGGTGCTGCTGAGGAGAGAGATCACGTAGGAGGTGGCACCTCCACTACCACGCCCTCCTCGCTGGGCCCCCTCGAAGTGCGATGCTCGCTCCATACCATTCCATGACAATGAGGAGGCACCTCTTCCCATGATGTATATTCTCATAAACGTCCAGGACGTGCACGATGTGGGGGCAGCCCGACGCCCGCCAGTGATACTCCACTTCCTGACGGGCTTTTGGGTTGTCATACAGGAGCTGTGTGGAAACAGGAAAGAGCAAAGCCATCGATCACATCATTCGACTTTAATTTGTTACCTATGTGCAAGGTGGTGGTGAGGTGGTGAGCTCTAGCTCTTTTTTCTTGTTTAGCTAAAGGATGCCACGATTGCAAAGAGGAAAGGAAACTCAGAAGGCAGGCAGGGCACTGCTCCTCTGCCTTCGCTCCATAGGCTGCAAGGGCCACAACATGCAATTGAACACCCTGCAAAAATCCCGTCCACTTTTTGATAGAAAAAAAAATATGTTGGGAGCTGTATTCTCAAGATGCGACTGCTCAGATCAAGGAAAAACTGCCCTAAGTTAGGGAATTTAAACATGCTTTCGGGTAAAAATTAATTTCTATCTGGTGACTTTCTCTTAGAAAAGTGTTCCCTTATGACCATTTGCCTTTGGTTACCTCCCAGCTTTTGCTGTAAGCTCATCTGCATTCAGTGCATTACGTGAACTAAGCACTAAGAAACATCTCTCCCCCCTATTAAAGAACTGCAACTAGTGTTGGTGCAGCACAGGCACCTCACCAGATCCTGCCTTTTCTCTTCCTCTGTCTCATCTCACGCATCTGGACACCACTTTGTGCTGGGGACTCCCTCATTACTGCATGTGCACATGGTTCCCACACAGCAGGGCTGTAAGCAAAGTTAGAGACTTCATACACTGTAGTAAAAAAGGAATAGTAAAACTGGTGCTATATAAAGCATAATCAAATGCAGCAAAAACAGAAAGAGAAATAATAAAAGAGCAATCACCACCTATCTTGTTCAGAGTCTTCGAAAATGACTGTGACACCTGTGAGGAAACTGTTTTTAAACAGGAAAACATGGAAACAGAGTATGGTGACTGCACTCTGGGGTCTTAAGCCTGAAGCTCATCTCCCTCACATTTGCTATCAGCTCCCAGGCAAAACACAGCTGCATGACAACTGCTGAAAACAGTATTAACGTGGACCCTGCACTGAGAACATCCAGGAAAGTGGAATTTCAGGCAACTACTGGCATCACTCCGGAGAAGGGAAGACCCTTGGAGTGGATGATCTCTAGAGGTCCCCTCCAACCTCAACCATTCTGTGATTCTGCTCAGGCTCCTTTAGCTCCACTCCGAGGATGCTCCAGCATGACACCAACTTTCCAGTGGCGCGAGGCACCAAACAGGGCGGTCTTTCCCGTGGAGCTTAGTGCCCTCACAACCAACCTCATCCTTCCCCCGCAGTCACTGGGCACCCCGAGCACTCCTGTCGCAGCCAGCTGGCTCTCCTGTTCCTCCTTCCTGCGCCAGTCTGGACATTGCCAGATTTCCAATACAATTAACTCCCTAAAAAAAGGGGAGATGGCTCCAGTCTGGACAAAAAGCCCTTTAGCAAGTCTGAGCGTGGCTGCTTTCCTGCATTCAACTCTCTTCCCTTCAGGGCTACTAAGCTCCAGCTCAGCAGGACTGTCTAGCAGCATTTTCCCCTCTGCCCTTCTCAGTTTGGGAAGCTGCCTAAAAGTCTCAGTGTTCACTAATCTACATGTGCAACAATAAAACCCAAACACCCTCAGGACTAATCAGGCCATTTAGAAGAATTTTACAGAGTTTACAGCTCAGATAGGACCGAATTAGTGTCACTTCTAAGCAAGACATTCAAAACCCTTTGCACCTTTCCTGCGTCTCTATTCAGACACAACAATTCTCTTTACTCATGTGAGCTGCACTAGAAGCTGAATATCTTGTGTTTGTCTAGCATGCAGAGACGCTGTTTCTGATGGCTGAAAGCTTATTCAGATTATTCACAGAACTGAACTCTCACGCACAGCTTTTCCAAGGCATTTTGATAGACAAGGATGTGGCAGCCCCTTCCTTCTCCTTCCTTGCCAGCAAGCTCCATATACTCCCTAGTGCCAGGCTTGCCTATGCTCACGTCAGGATGACACCTGGAGAAGCAGAGAAAAGGAAATGCAAAAATAAAGATCTGTGACAGAGAAGTGATATATAAACCAAGCAACATCTGATGGATCAATCAACCCTCAACTTTCTAGTTTCTCCCTCTAGCCTTAAAAAAAAGACATTAAATCTTTGGTTTAAGCCTAAAACTGGAAGCCATAACCATAGCTTTCAAGAGATCTTAGAGATGAAGATGCTTGTGCAATGGAAGCCAAGGGGGGGCTAAAGGCCTGCCTCAGGTGAGCAAAGGCCTACAAAAAAACCATAGCTCTAGGAAGGTCCTTCTCATGCAGAACTTCTGATGGGGGGGGGGGGGCGGAAAACAGAGACTACAAAGTTACCTAATGTCTTCTGATTGCTTTTCCATTGATTTAGCATTGGGTAAGGCAAAAAGAGCAGCTCCTGCCTCAGTGGTTTGACCTATACAGGAATTAACCTGCTAAGAACCCAGGCAGCAGCACAGCAGCAAGTGGTTTTCCAGACTTCTCTGAAGCAGGAGATATCCCCAGGCCCTGGTGGGAAAGAAGCAGAGGACAGAGAGGCACCGACTTCTTTGAGATTTTCTCATTAATACCTGCTAGTAGATTCCACACAGGAGATTTGACTATTGCACCTGAATCCCATCCACTACATAGGGAATTAAGGCCCTCACATCTGCTTTTTTTTATTTATTTTTAAACTTCTTCAGTCTCTTGCAATTACAAGAAGTCCTGGTCCTTGCACTAGCCCTGACACAGGCTCCGTTACCACCCACCATATGTGCCATGCGGGAGCAGCGCGCGACCCTGAAGGCCTCTTACTCCTACCCCGAATCGAGGCGCCTCTTCAACAGAGGATTAGTTTTATAACCTCTACCTTGCTCATTTTCTTCCCAGAAAAGCTCTATTATTAATAGAAATGGGACCAGAAAAAAAATTTCAGTCCTACACATCCTCAGTGGGGAATGGGAATATATCAATGTATTTAAAAACAGCTTTATTTGTTTTTCTAGTAGTTTCTCTGCTCAGGCAGACACGGATACACATCTAACTTCTTTCACTTTCTTTCCTCTTTACATGCAACTGTTATAAAAAAAAATGCTGAATCCTAGAAAAAAAGTCTTGAAATCCAATTCAAGCTGATGCACACAAACCCCATTTGCTGCAGAAAAGCTTTTTCAGCCATTCTTTATTTAAGAGGTTGATGGCAAAAGGAGGTCTGTGTAATGTTCCTTTCCATCATCTTCTCCCTCCCCTACCCTGGAAAAGCCATCACTAGCGTTTGGGACATTTTGTCTTTTATTACATGATGATTATTTCCACTACTTCTATTAACTCACCCCTGGCTGCCCTAATGCATAATGAATGCAAGCACAGCCAGGAAAGGAAAACGAAGCAGATTGAGTCTGTCAGGTCTTGGAACAGAATAACGAGAGGGAGGTTTCGGTGAAGGCCACGCACAAATTTTTAACAGGCCCAAGCCCTGGCCTCAGGGGTTGCTGATGCAGAAAACCTTGCACAAGTTGCAAAGACCATGAAAACTTGCAGCTAAACAGTGCAAAAGAGACACAAGCGGATTGTGAGGCAGAGGAGCCCAAGCACTGCCATGCCCAGAGAGGACTCCCTCAATGCCAACAGCTCTCCGGGGATGAAGAGTGGGACGAGCAGAACAAGGGAGCAAAAGATGGATAAGACTGGCTCTTTTTCCTGAAAACCAAAGTCTCTATAGGACTTACACATTAACAAGCACCAAACTCCCTCCTGAAAGGTCCTTACATTCTCCAAAGCAGCAGTTCTTCACACTCTCTGAAGATTAAAATGCCAAGTGTCTCATGATGCCTCCAGAGCCCCCATATTCCAGATTCCCTTCATCCATCCTTAAGGAATAAAGCCATCCTTCGTGCTATAATTCAAAGCGAACAGATTGCTTGCTCAAAGCAAGCAGTGGAAATATATATATATATATATATATATATATATATGCGTGTGTGTGTATATAAAGAAAAAAAGGAAATATTTCTGGTAGTGCTTAAGCATCAGCCTGTGGATGAGGGCTAAACCTAGGCCAGGCATGGCCAGTGGGTCATCACCGAAGCCCTCATTTCTCTGCTTTTATCTCACACCTCAGTTAGGTTAGTAGTAATCATATCCACTTGGAGGATTCATGGAAACAAACTGCTATCCCGGGTCCTGCAGAGCTGCTCAAACCGCCACCATAGTTGGCACTAACCAGCATCTTCACTCATGCTCAGACAGGGGGCCGGGGCTGGAGGCAACGGGCTCAGGTCAGTCACAGAGCCTGTGCATCCCAATCCTCTCCCTGAACCAAGGAGGATCAGGATTTGCTTTCTGGACAGAGGGACCCTTCTTTGCTCTCCTCTTTAGTCTATTAGAAGTTCTACTCAGCACATCCTTTGGGATGGCAAAAGCTACAACAGATCTCTGGTACCTTTCCAGCACATGCGAGAGAGAAGAGGACTCAAAGGGAGCTGCTTGTGCCTGGCGTTGGCATCACATCCTGAACCTGCTCTCCTGCTGACACACAAGGTCTGGGTATTTCTTAAATGCACATTTTAAGGGGGAAAACAGAATAAAAGCATAAACTACACAAGGATCAACAGCCTTCCTGGGCCCCAGCTCCCACCACCTAGACGGAGGCCTCTCAAACAAATGACCCTGCTGCAGTTCTGAACAGTATTTATCATAACAGTGTTCAAAGCAGCCCTCAACAATATGACTCTACAAATTGGGGTAAATGAGACATACCGCTATTAATTCTCTAATTACACAGGCATCTAGCCATTCGCTCTGCAAAGGTCAGCTGTCTCCGTTCATCACCGTTAGTGCAGATGACAAACACAGCCGAAATGGCAAAGCAGCAGCACTGTACATATTGCAGAGCTACCCCTTTGCACAAGTGAGGTGAGCAGAAAGGACTGCACAAAAGAAGTGCATCTCTTTGGCACCAAAAATGCTCTTTCATTAGGAAAATGAGCAAAAATGCACACGGAAAAAAGCCACCGTCCTCATTAATACTTCAATAGGCTTAAATGAATCTATTTGAACTGCAGTGTCAGAGGTCTGACTGTACCTTCAATGCTGTGCTGTATATATGGATTTAAAAAAAAAAAAAAAAAAAAAAGTATTCTACGCATTTTTTTTCTACAACTTTAAGACCAGTTAGCATTGTACCACTACTCTTGCTCTGCAACATGGCTAGAAAAATAATTCTTAACGGCACCTTAAAGTACTAGCTACACTCCTTCGCAACAGGCTATAAACCAGCTTTAATATTATTCAAATACAGAGAATATACACACAGTTCAAACACAGGATCTACCAGGCAGCTTCTATATTGTTCTAAATATTGGACCTGTATTTAAGAAAAATAAACCATCAAAGGCTACCCACATGCTGCTGCCAAACAAGAACACCCTGAAATGCTTGTTATCAGCTCATTGCCACATTTTCCAAAGCTTTTCACTGACCAAACACTTGGGGCATTTTGGGACTGCTATTCACATTAAGATTTCCTGTATGTCCTACCACCACTTTTACTGTTTCTAAATCCAGGAAGCTGGAGAAAAAAAGTTTTAAATTCTTAAACTTTCAGGTTTAAGTCTTGTCACTTTAGGGTTCCACACTTGTGCGCGAAAGGTTTGCCCTTGGAGAGCAAAAAAAGATCTCATGAAGAAATGCCGCTCCTGCCAGCTCTCACTTCATAAAGGGTGACACCGAGGACTCCAGTGACTTGGCCTCAGTCATTTGTATCACTCAGCCCTCGGCTGGTCAAGGCAAGGGCCTGCTCTGCATCAAACTTTTGCTGTTTAAGAAAACTCCACCTGTACAAAATGCATCTCCTCAGGAGGGCAAGTGATCACAAAGCCATGAGCCAGAAGGAAAAGCATCGAGAAGCTCTAGGTTTAATGTCTCCTCCCATATTCTTCTTCCTCATCAATGGCATCAAAATTAACAGGGAAGTCATAAGAAAACACTGCACAAGTGGAGCAGATAGAAAAAAATAGCAGCGTGCCTAATCTCCTTAGCTGTGGCTAACAGTGCTCAGAGAGGAAGCCCCCAGCACTGCTTCGGTTCCTGCATCTGTGGCCACAGTCAGAAAGACTCAGTCCCTCCCCAAATTCCCAGCAAGGACCTGCCGTGTGGTGCCCTGCGGAGCCTCTGCGTGTCGGGGAACCCGAACTCGACACTGCAGGAGCCTCCCTCGCGTCGGTCGGTCTGTTCCGCACAGCCCTTCTGGACTGTTAGTATCTTACAAGGTGGAGAGGAAAGACTTTGGTAATTGGGAATATTTTTCGGAAAGACTGGAAAAAGTCTTTGCTATGGGCACATTCAAATTCAGATTCAAAATCCCAACATCTAGCAGCTGTCTCTGGCACGTCACATGTGAACTAAGGCTCCATTCTGTACAGATACTATAATATTTATAGATCACAGATTTATAGATTATAAATACTCCATAGGATGCAGTGATTCTTGCAGATCTCCTTGGTCTGGAATTCTAAGCCACATTTGACAGCATCATCTCCTGTGACTATGCTAACCTTCTGGAAAAGGAAAATATTCTGGAAAATACATCTCTGCTGCTGCTCATCCCAAAATTCAGGGCTTCCAGGTGATAGCTGTCGTCTTCCTCCTATCTTTTGCTGTTCTCCATGCTACTCTTTAGTCTATAAATGCTGCTGCCATGGATTTCCTAGTAGCTAATTATCAAAAGTCTACTGCATCCAATCCATATTTATTATTTATCGCCCCTTTAGTTTAGGCCTCCTGTAAGTTATTACTATTTGGTAAAAGCACAGGAGGTCACAGGGGTAGTCCTAGCAATTTAACCCATGGAAAAAAGTGGAAATCACCAGTAGACTCCTGTGTCAAAGCTGACACCACAGTCAGAACCAACTGTTCCACAAAACCCTCCTGCCAATTTCACCTTGTTCAGAACACGCAGGTCTGTTGTCTTCAAAACTCTTGTTTGGATTTTTCAATGATCACATGGATAAGTTCCTCCAACGTCTCCTCTACCACCTACCACCATCCTCTCCCATCTCTCGTTTCTCCTACGCCGGTCCCCACCACATCTTGGTGCTGCTGGGGCGCAACCAAAGGCCACACTGGAACTTGTTCCCGCCTTCTGGGCACGCTGGATTTCAGAAGCACCAGAATTCCCTCCCTGGAGAAGGGGCTCAACCTGGGCCATGCTCAGGGCAAGCAGCTTCTTGCTGAAAGCCAGTTGCTGCCACTGGCTATCTTTGTTGAAGGTCCAAGTTTCAGCATCTGCTTGAATTTGCAATGATTTTGACAGTGATGGTGTGAGACACAGTCCTAAAGCAAAACTCACCCCTGGATAAAATTCAAATCCAAACCATAGGCAAAACACTTGAAATCTGTCAGGTTTGTATTTTATGTGGTCAAGATGAATTTGTCCTCCAGCCTTACGATTGGAAACGGCTCCACAATTCCCAGCCAGACAACTCTTGCAAAGATATTCTCCCCGAGGTGGATACTCGGCGCAGAAAATACCACAGCCCAAGTATGGGAGAGTCTTAAACCGAGCTACAAGCCCTGACTCCAGCTTGCAAGGGCTCTGTGCAGCCCAGCTCTGAATGCCGTGTCCCGGTGAGAGCACATGAAGCATTGACCCCACGGCACCTGCACCGTTCCTGACATCGTTTTTTCCCCCCGTTTTGCACAGGACTTATTGCATTAGTCACACGCCTGAAGTCTTTACTACGATAAATTCGTCTCTTGACTTCACACACGTTTTGCCTGAGCAAGGACACCAACTTTCCCTGTGTTTTTTTTTATATTTTCTTTTCATGCCACATTTAAGCACGATAGCGCCGGGGAAGCTGGCCACATCACAGAGCAATCAGGATTTTACCTGATATACTTTTTCCTGACAATGCCTCAAACCACATACATTGAGTTTTCATCCCTGCTCAGCTTGCAAACACCCTTATCCAGAATGATTGGCCCCGGGAACAACTCAGAGAGCTGATGCTTCTCTGACACTCTTGCTACGTCGTGGTATCTCTGTCGCTCGATGCTGAAATGTGCAGGGGCAGATGGCACTTGTCTGGCAATGATGCTCACCCAGACTGGTTCCAGCACCACCCTCGAGAATTACCTGAGCCCCAATGCACCCAATACAACCAAGGACTTTCATTAATTTCCATAATGAAATAATCTTGCACACAAAATATGAAAATATCTTTGAAATAATCTTGCACACCTGCTTTGCGCTCAGTATCTTCTTGCTGCAAAGATGCCTGTCATCTACTTTTCTCTCCATTTCACAATATCACACATATTACTTTGCTCTGATATTATTCTGCACCTTTTACCTCTGCTTGAAAATCATTTACAAAAACAGAGGAGTCGAGGAATCAAACCTCAGCACCTTAACTGTAGCTTTAGTGTCTGCTCTGTTCAAATTTAGCCTCATTTTTCTAGAGAGACTGGGCACAGAAGAGACCCAAAAGTTTGACTAAAAATAATTTCCAGCTTTTTTAATGCCCATTGACTACAAGAAACAAAACTACAAATTATCTTTGTTTCGTAACTATCTTTTACAAAATTGTGCCCTTACATTGCTTTATTAAGTATCATATTCTACTACTCTAAGTCTGGTTGAGATTAATGAAAAATCATCAAATCAGTAATTAGACTCTCTTATTTGACAGCTCTCCTCTTTCAGCAATGGTCATTACTGCTCTTGCCTTCAGTCCCGGTACACTTAATTAGCTGGTTTTATTTTCCTCAGTTCCATGCTGCAGCGTTTGCACGGCTTATTTCTTTGTTGCACAAAAGCCTACAGATAAATTATGTGCTGCTTCCTTCTCTCCTATTTTAAGCTAACAACAAAAGGGGTGAACTTATTTCACATTGCCTTTGTTTGGGGGCAATTACCAACAAATTGTGTTTTCAATAAACATCGCCAAGCTCAAGATGGCTTAGAGGATTTGGTGAGTTCCACATTAAGTGTTTTTATTTTTACGAGCCTTTATGTGTCTTATTACAGCTGGGAGCTCCACAACCAAGCAACGAGGCCAGCAGGTTGGAGAAGAAAGCTGGGCAGCTTTGGGAGCCTCCAGGTGAGGGCTGACCCCTGGCGCGTGTTTCAGCCTGCTAACTCCAGATTCTGTATAAATTATTACTGCTAGCAGAGAGTGAGATGTTGTCATATCTGTTTATGGGAGGCTGCAGTCTTTGAGAGCTGAATTCAAGCTCAGGTTCAAGCTCTTAAGCCACAGCCCTATCCCCCATGGGAGAGGGCTCGGACTTACCTGCTCCCCCAGGATAAGGGTCACTCAGCAGGGAGGCTGTTTGGGAGGCAACAGAGATGCTATCCCAGGACTTACCTGGCTGAAGGGGAACTCAGATCAAAGGACAGCACGCACCCTTAAAGAACCCATCCCAGGTGATTTCCTTGTTTCCAAAGCCCGTTCCTCCAAAGGATCATTCCAGTATAGAAATCCTGAGTAAACTTTCCTCACAGCTCCTCCAGCAGGAGGGCTTAAACAAAATTCCTGTGTTCAGTGTATATCGCTACATAAAATCCTTACAAAGCTCAAGTTTCCCCCTCTCACACATTAGGAAAATTTGAAGACGTAAATTAAAACCCTGGGTGCACATACAAGAGAAAATAAATGTTTGAATTGGGACACATGTCTCATGGGACTGATGTTAAATCACAGGAACTTGGGTTCCTGTAAGGTCACCAGAAGCCCAGATACAGAACAGTTATGCTGAACTGCAGAAATAGCACAGCATCTATTTTAGGACTACTTTTTCTATACCCTTGACAATATATTATGCACACAAGCCTGACTATTTCCTGGAAACAACAAAGCTTCCTGACTTCTGTTTTTCCATCATTCACAGCCAGTAAGAAAACAAATATAAGGGCAAAAGCTAATTGCTAACCCGAGAGAAACTCCACCAGACTTTTCAGGAAAAAGCAGAAGGGAATAGAGCAGTTTTGTTTTAGTTACTCATCCTACCAGTTTGAATTAGTTGCGTATTTGTGGTTACGAAATAACCTCAAGTGGGCTGCGGTTCCCAGTAATTAATGCTTATTTGTACTTTTTTTTTTTCCCTAAATAGTATATATTTTGGCTGCCTTGTACTCGCACAAATAAAGATGTATACAAACACACAAAAAGGGTAGAATGATGTATTTTGTTTTGTGCTAACAAGCTCCATGTAAGAAAAAACAGGAGAAGCACAAATCACGCACTGAAGTTTATATTCCTACAAAAACAGCAGAAGAAAAAAACCCAGCAATTTTAAAAGTTGTAACTGATTGGAAAGAACATAAACTGTAAAGAAAAAGCAGAGTAAGGAGATAAGACACTTCTGTCTGGCCTCTGGAAAAGTCCAACTGCAAATACCTGGTTTATTTTCCTCTTTTTTTAAAAAAAAATCCCTTTAAAGTATGTCTTATTTTTAAATAAATACAGGCTACAGAGAAGGCAAAGATAGCGCAGGAATCCCAGACCACGGAGGCCAGAGAGGAGGGCTGGGGGAGGAAAACTTGCCCTTGGATGAAGGGGGTTGGGTTTGAGATTGTTCAGGCAAACCGGACACCCCAAGTCCATGGACCCAGATGCGCTGCACCCACGAGGGGCAGATGTTACTGCCAGATCACTCCCCATCATCTTGAAAAGGCCCTGGAAAACAGGAGAGGTGTCTGAGGCCTCGAAAAAGCCCAGGTCCCTCCACTCTTCTGGGGGAAATCTTATCAGTGCATGTAAGTATGGGAACAAAACAGGAAAGCGGGGAGACTGCAGAGGGATGTCTCCCAGATTATTTTCCCCTCATATAATTTTAATAATATGATAGAAGTCCTGGGGTGGAAGCGAAAAATTGACATTTACTGACATTTAGCAGTCAAAAGGTAATCCTTCCAGAGAATGAATACCAGGAAAGGCTGGGGGTCGAAGAGAAGGGAATCAGCTTCTGCCTTGATTGCACACGAGCACAAAGTTAAAAGGCAGGCAATAAACTGAAGAGAAAAGATGACGAGGAATTGCTGATGACGCCCTCCCAAGCATGGAGGAGGATATCCAAGGTCTGCGGAATATCTAACACTGCGTCCAGGCTCCCTAGAAACATCTGCTGCATGCAGTCAGTAGGAGTAATTTGTGACCCATCCACTGCCCAGAAACCGCAGTGGATTCCTTAAATTTGCACAGCTTTCTTATAAGTGAACAGAAATCTTCTTAAAAGGAAAATCAAAAGGAAAATAAACAGCTCCATTTTGTTGCATGGACAGCAGTCACTGTCCACAGAGACCTGCTGCAACACAAACCATCAGCACAGACTCCAGACACCAGTGCAACGCGCGCCGTCATCTCAACATCTACTACAGTGCAAAGGCGCGAGTAGTTTAACTGAGTAAGTTGCAGATGTAGATCAAGTGCGGTGTGCAAACTGTAAGTGATATTGATTAAAGTCAAGGGCTGTTTCTGATGAAGGTTAACTAATTTGAAGGGTTGAACAGGCAGTTTAAGACCAGTAAAAGCAGGCTGAGCTTTCGGCAGGGTCACCCCGCTAGAACGGCTGGGCCTGCTTTGAATCATTTCGAGTTAGTTAGTTAAAACTAAGGGAGCTTTACTGTGTTGATACCTTTTATAAAACCAATGGTATTAGACAGTTTTGCAGCATATTCTCCACGTTCTCCCTGCGGGATGCGGCTTCTGTGCCTGAGCATGCAACACTGCAGTCCTGCACCCTCCCCACACCTCCACAGCCGTGAGTCACCCTGCAGCGGGACGGGCTCCGCACTAATCGCTCCTGCGGAAACCTTTTTATCAATAATTCATAGTGCTATTTTCTTCGCCTTCCGACTGCAGCAAAGTGAGTGTTTGCAGCTGGTGAGCGCCATGTCCCATTTTGCTGACGGTTACAAGCAGAGGGGCCAGTGCAAGCGGCCTGGCAGCCAGCGCCTCGCAAGGGTGACTCGGGCCCTGAGTCACTCGCACTCCCTGGGCCTTTGATCATAGCTGCTCAGTGCTAGGGAGAGGTTATTGCAGAGCCGAGAGACTACAGGAAAATTCCGCCTGATGCCAACGCGCCAAAACTGTCCCCAAATCAACCGGCCTTTCCTCACCCACCGGGCTCGCTCTGTCCATCTCTTTTGCTTTGGAAAACCTGGAAGAATTCCCTTGGACTCTAGCAGCTCAGCTAACCCTGCAACAGGCTGACCAGGGAACCTGATAAAACAGCGCATTCCACGGGGCACACACGGTATCAAGGGCTTGGGCTCTTTGTAACACTGCCTCGTGCGCCACAAACAGAGCAAGACATTGTCAGAAAGGGACAGAAATGAGCGGTGGTAGCACACCCAGCTGCCAAAGTGGGCTGCAATTCTATTCTAAATTGCAATTCTATTCTAAATTCTATACTAAATCGCAGCCACAATGCCAAGTCATTAAAAGTTATTAATAAGCATCCCAAAATTGATTTAAACCATATCAGCACGTGAGTACATCATGTACCGAGTCAGGTTAAAACATTCACTTCCCACTTCTCTGAAGTTTCAGTTTCTCATTAAAAGGAATTAACGGCCTCCAGCAGTCACTTTTTACTGGAATTTCTATTAAAGGTGAAAATTAAGTAGCAGAAAGTGCTTGAAAATACCCCAAATCAATAGCATGATATCCCATGTGCTTCCATGCATGAAGCCCTATAGAAACGCTTCCCTGCCCTGACTGCACGAAGGGAAAAAACATAATAATAATAAAAGATTTGAATGTGAAAAGCTGCCAAAAAGTCTCTTGTGCTCAAAAACTCCACCCTGGTTGAGACCCAAAGGGCTCCTGCAGGGAGGCAACACCCTGCACTGAAACTGTTGCTCAAGCGAAACGCGTTCCCGAGTAATGTCTGCTAAACAGTGACTTGGCCCCAGGCCTAGTATACAGACACTTTGGGGTTTTTCTCCTTCACAATATTCAGAAAAGCACTGTTTTTGCTCAAAACCTTCACAGTACCACCACTGCTAACACCTGGAAGCAAGGAATCTCACAGGTTATCTATACATGGGAAAATGTAAAAGGCTGGATGGTTTTTCACGTTATCATTCCTAGGCAGCCATTGAGCATCTCCCAAGCGCAGGGTGATGGTACAATCGAATTTTGACCACAAATAGACTGGAAAGGGGAGACTCGAACACATCCAAAGGCTTTCACGGTGACAACGGAGCTGCTGGAGCGCAGTGCGGCGCAGCCAGGGCGTCCACAGTGGCTCCCCCTCCGGAGCTCAGCATCTTTGGTGTTAACAGCTCTGTTGCTGCGGAAACATGAGCGCTTTGGACAAAGCCACGCTGACTAAAAGCGACGTGTGGGAAATTGGAAGCATTATAAAGCCCCAAGAACAAGGAAGCCTCAAGAAAGGAGAGAGAGAGAGAGAGGAGGAAAAAAAAAAAAAAAAAAAAAAGTTTTTGGTTTTGCTTGCAAGCAAACAAGCATAGAAATGGGTAATGCTCCCTGAGGGCCGCTGGCTGATTCACACCTAGGCAAACTACTCGCACCAGCCAAAATTTGCCCCGAGAAAGCTCAGTGGATGCCAAGGGTGAGTGAGTCACTGTGCTGTGCTGCTTCCAAATAGTTTATAGCTATTTTATATGTATTTGTATATTCAGAAGTGCTGTCCAAAAACAAGCGGAAAAGGTTTTTTTTTCCTAAAGGTCTCCCCTCACAATGGGAACAATAAATCTGTCCCCAGCCCTAGCTGACTCAGATCTCAAGGGCTGCCTTAGGGCCTGTTACTTGGAACAAGGGCCTATGTAGGAGAAAGGATTCAAGAAGAAATAATGCTGGGAAAAAAACCCATGGAGAAGAGCCAGGACTGGAACTGGCAAGACGTTAAGATGAGTGAAGAGTGCAAGTTTAATAAGGTTGGTTCCTTAGCCAAACATCTGAAATTGCTCCTAACGATGGCACATTCTGGGTGGCTTGTTTTCTTTTCAGAAAGTTCAGTAAACAAACTTTGGGGCTAAAAATATTACAAATTTGGTATTTGCTGCTTCTCTTACATGACAGCATCAGCGCAAAATGCCATGTTGGAAAGACTTGGGAACCAGGACGCCACGGCTGATCTGCATGCTGAGCAAGAACTCTCTCCCCCTTCGCTGATGAGGTATTAAATGCTGGCACGCTACAGCTTAATCTCATTTGGGGAGCTTTGAATCATCTTAAATACTTAGGAAGTCTGTGTAAAGTATTACAATCCAGGCAATTTATACGCTCTAATCCAGAAAGACTGCACCCCAGCAGCTTTCAGCAGTTTTAACAGAAAGAAATTCTCAGGGTTTTCCCATTAAATAAGCAGCTCACCTACTTTCTGCTTCCGTCACTGACACATCTCCACCACTTTCCTTTTTGAGGCATGTCCACAAACTCAGCTGAACTGAAAGAAAACCCACAGCAAGGCAGACAGCTACACTCTTGCTAGCTGAATATTAACAGATAACTTTCTGAAGAGATATTTAAGCTGGAAAGATTCCACAATGAGAAAACATATGCACATATGAGAAATGTGAACATCTTCATGGCCAACCAAATAGCAACTCCAAAAGCATTTGGGGATAAAAGGTGCTGCATATGACAATGATTTACAAATATATTTTTTTTGAAATCACTGTACTTAGTAAAAAGATTGATGTGAAACTGTCCTCATATGTAAAAGTTCATATATGAACTTTCCTTAGGACCACATGAGCTCTTGTTCCCTATATAGGTGACATCTTTCCCAGCAATTTAACACTGTTTTGATGGGCAGCAGGCTGTCATGAGAAGTCACTTTTTATGAGAGCAGGCTGTTTTTGCACAGGGTGCTATCACACACTGAGAATAATATATTACAGGGGGAAAAATAAATAAATAAATAAAAACAACCACCTTGTATGAGCACTGACATTCAGGTGTGGCCTTGATCCTTCCCAAACTATAAAAGTTGGTATCAGGTTTTTCCAGTCTAGGCATCCCTCTAGATGATATTTCTGTCAGTAAATGAAACTGATAACATGTGACTAGTGAACACACTTTAAAGTTCTTGCTTATTGCTCCCTTGCACCAGGGAAGACTTGCAAAATCCAGTTACCTGCACCGAGGATCCCATCGAGTGTGAATTAGGAAGTCTGTACTTTAGTTAAATGGAATAGGAGGATTCAGACTCCAAAATGAGTAGGGAAAAATTAAGGGAAGGATCTTCTGTTCCAAAGAGGGGGTCATCTGCTTAGTCATGTCCGACTTGCACACATGCTCTCCCTTTACGCGCCTTCCTCCAGCCTGAAGTAAAATTGAAATAAGTTACGTACCTCTCATACTCTTTGAATCCCTCTTAAATCTTGGGATCTGAGGGAAGGCAGGGGAACACACCTTGGCTTTTCTGAGCTTTGCTGTACACAAATCAGGGTCTAACTTGTGCCAGCTTGCTAGCAAACAAGGGAACACTGGAAGTGCAAAGTAGCAGCAGTGCAGCTTGGTTTCGGAGATGACTCACTGGTTTTACAGCATTTGCCCTTCTGTTTTCATCTTTATAGGACTAATGAACTGCCATTGAACCTAGCAGGAATTTACTACACAAAGCTGAACTGAGCCTATCAGTTTTGTTGATGTAGTATGTATTTCAAATCAGAAGACCAGTCAAGAGCATCGGATCTGTAATCAGTTAAGATCCACTTGGTTTAAATTAATTAGCCCCACCAACAGGCTGGAAGTATCATGCTGGCCCAAACAGGCACAAATCAACACAGGACTCAGTTCTTTTAATTTGCTCATAGGTTTAAAAACAACCATTGTAGCAGTTGTAGAAACCACCCACTTTTTAATTGAAAGAATGTTATACTAGGTATTTTACGCATTTTTATATCATCTTCACTGGGCCTGCCACCAAAAGACCATCTCAAGCTGTCCATATGCCGGGGGCTACCATTGTTCTGGGATTTTTCTGAACTCATATTCGTCCTACACTGTCTCTGCCTTTGATCTACCAAGAGGTAGCTCCTGGAGCTCACTGCTCATCCTCAGCTATGCTACCACCACTGAATTTGCTGTAGGATGAGACAAATGGTGTAAATAGGTTGCAGGGCTCCAAAACACGGTAGGTAAGAGAGAACTACAGAATATTTCACTTGAGAGCAGTAAATTCCTCCCGAAACACACAGTCACCCAAGGAAAAGTGAGAACTCCTCCATCTTGCACAAAAGCTAACTAGCAATTACACTTGGTTTCCCTCAATTCCCACCACACTTCTAGCTTAGTACAACATTCTTCCTTATTCTAAAAATGTTGAGATGTTTCATTCCTGATTTGGCATAATTTTTGTCTCTTCTAAAAACACAATCTATAGCTTCCAAAAAACTTGTTAACATTTCCTCTTCTGCAATCAATCATCAGCTTAAAATAACTTTCACATGCACTGTATGCATTGCCTCCTCATCTGCTGTATTCTTTCCCTCAATCAACTGCATATTTCAGGCAAAAAAGCAGGGTATTTTAAAAAGTGCCAGTTTTTTAGATAGACGACCAAGATAATTTGACTCCATAGTCTACTGTTTATGAGCAGTGAGGATCTGCCTTCACAGTCTATTAACTGAAGACAGACTAGCCAGCAATTGGTTTATGCAATGTTGTAATATTTAACCAGAAACTTGAAAACTGAGTGAAGGAAACATAGCTCAAGATTAATTGAAATTCAGGTGAGGCAGAATGTGTATTTTTCTCCATGATGTTTCCACTCAGGAAAGAACCACATTCTCTGTCCAGTCCTATGTGTGGTTTCTCAAAGCCATTTTGCAGAATGATTTCTTTGCAAAATTTCTCTGTTACACTCTCTCCCTCCTTGCGAGCACGAGGCTACACTAATACCCTCATGAATAATAGTAGAGCCTCCTACTCTATTATTATCTTTTATACCATTCACCAGAAGATTCTTAAATCTGAAAGGCAGGAACCTGTTCATTTGTATGTTTGCTTTATTTACATTGGGGCTTTACCGATTTGCCTTCAAATCAGGAAGCGACTCACACTGCATTGCTGGCGCTCAGCAGCACATTTGCAACTAGGCAGGTCACGGTTTAACTTGCTATTTATTCGAGCAGATTGGACTATGAACTAGCAAATCCATTCACAGGTACTCAGCCTTCATGACTAAGAGCAGCCATGGTATGTGTTGTGTACACATGGGTGCTTAAGCAGAAGCACTGTTATGACTGCTAGATTGTTATTCAGGAAAATTTTCTTAATAAAAGCACCAAACTACTCATAAACTTAGGTCGCCTGTTTTTCTGAAGTTCCAACAATACTTGTTTTGCTGCTATGTCTCAACTGCCCTTCCCTTTTCTCCTCCTGGAAAAGCAGCAGCATCTATTTTAAGGTGATTAGTATGTCAAGGACATGTAACAAGTATTTCTATATCCTCTGCCTGAAACATCCACCCAAATGTTGGAACTGCACATAGAGCAAAGTCCCAATACCCCAGCAAGAGAAATTTCCCTGTTCTTCTCTGGCCTGATCCCACTTCCAGTTGTACCCTCTCTACCACCTTTCACAAAAATAAGGTGGGCCATCAAATATATTGCTTATTATTATTGATTAGCATTACCATACGTTACTCTGATGCCATTTAACAGGAATCT